>JAGFPH010011730.1:3271-33268 GCA_018207615.1 Philaenus spumarius | reverse complement strand
TTAATTTGAAATACGTTTTAACATTTAAGATTCAACTACCAGTTCTTAAGATACAAGCGTTTATTATCTAACATAACGTAACGTTTTTGAGCTTTCCAATACACTTTTTTCAAAACCCATCTAGTTATAATTATCTAACAGATCAAGTTCATAATTTATACAATCGTCGCATATGACAGTATAAAGTACATATTAAAAATTCAGAACCATCGTAACATTAATACTCGAGTTATTAGCAATAATGATGTTTTACACAAACAGTCAAATCGAAATTATATTTTTTTTAACGGTAACTACAAATCCAAAAATAGATAAATAAACTAGGGGAGACCCCTGCGTGCTCCGTACGCCAACCCTGATGGAGCCTTCTAAAATAATATGTTATGTTTTATTTATTTATGGAGGTTTAGGATTAATAATAACCTCAAAACTAAGATGATAAATAATGTTAAATGTATAAATCAAATATAAACGATCTGCCGGAACCTTGTACTTTTTTTGAAGCAAATTCAGCATTATCGTCAAAAATGGCATAATTTTTTAGTCGTTTTTTAAATTTTCAATCCTGGATATCTCAAAAATGGTTTGAGATATTTTGTTGAGACCACGTTTGTGTTCCATACGTCACACAATGAATTTTAAATGTATTTTAAATGTTAGACTGCTAGAGTCTAAGGCCTTGCCCCGTGTTGCTTTTAAAAATTAATTTCATAGACCAGTACTTCTTCCAAGCCAAAGTAATGTTTCTATTAATTTCCTTACTTCAACCATTATGAAAAGAAATTATTGGTTTCAGATATGTTGCTTCTGCTACCCACATTAACTTTATTTTATTAGGAATAGATCTTCTTGTTTTCCGTTGCTTTGGAGTACCGTTTTTTCTTTATTTATCACTAGTCCAGCTCGGCTACCCTCTCGGTTCAAGTCCTCTAACATATTATAAAGGAAAATGTTTAACTTTAGGCCTTCATAAAAAGTAGTAAAAATTATTGTAATTTTTTTCATGAATGTAAAAAAGTTTCGTAATTTAGTTCTAAATAGAATTGTATACAAATATTTATCAATTTCAAATTTCTTATTTTGAAAACTAAGTTTTTATGTTCCTACTACAAGACTGCTAACAAAACTAGGCCTGTTTTGAATAGTAATTTAGGAATATATCATTTGCCCAAAAATTACATATTATTATAAGAAAGTGTAGAGGATAAATCAAAGAATTGAACTGTATACCTGTAAATTATCATTGTAAATTTCATAAAAGTATTTGACTTAGCTTTACTTGAATTACAAAATGAGATGAAACAAATGAAACCTCGCGGCGATAAAGGTCATACAAAAAATGATTGTAGGACACCGTGGGAAGTGTTGGTACATGGGTTGAGATCACTATCACGACGTTTTAACATCGTTTGTTTTCATTATTTCTAATATTGGAATATGATATGGAACTTATGATACATTTTTAAGTTTGAGTTATTTAAGTATGTAAATATTTAATTGTATGTTGTCCCTCTATAACGCGATATTTTTAGCTATCTTACGCATTATTAACCTAAATAAAACACAATGCCTGTAAAAGAAAATCTTTGGCCGTTAAAGCTCAAGAAAAGAAATAAAAACGAGAACTAGAAATCCAGAAATCGCGGGGATTGTAAATAATGTTTCACTGGCTAAACCTTGTGCTTACTTCCTTACTTGCACACTATTTTTAACATAAGCTTAAAACCACATTTGTTATTTCAACGAGCGAGGTCTACTGTTTACAGAACTACTAGTCAACGATTATTATTTGAAATTAACACACGTATAAATTACATTATACAGGGTGATCAACTAAAGGAGACTACCATTGAGATATCAGAAAGTATTAATTTTACAGCAAACTTTAAATAGGTAATATTTCCTTGTTTTTTGAGAAATTACAAAATTCGTAGTTAAAATATTTGTAAAAGTCTGCCATTTTCCAATATGGCGACCAACTTTGAAATTTTAATGTTAACAATTTTTATTAAAGAGGCATGTTTTACCGTTTGCAAACAATACAATTTAACTCAAAGTTCAATATTTTATACAACGGAATGTTAAAAAGCTGTTACAATTTCACAAATACTTTATTTTATACAAAAAACACACTTAAATTATTTTAAAAATCGCTAACGCAACCACTGTATATTGTGTAAGTGCAAGTACAGCTCGCTACAGTATAAAACAGTAACACATGATTGTATTGCTAGGCTACCAGCTGGTTCATTGTTGCAAATTTTCACTTTTGTGTTTACCTCGTTTCCTAGTAATTGCTTTGTTACCGGCATTAGTATATAAACCAGCGTTTGTTGTAGTTTTGAATAACAAATTAATATTATTTTTGTTTCATTGTAGTTTATGTTTACTTAAAATATTTTTGTGTAGTTGTTTCTTTGAAAAAATGAGTTATGGAAGCCTGCTCTTTGTTTCGCTTTTTTGTATGTTGTAAATATGGAGTTTACTAATGAAAAAGTGGACAAGTTGGAAGTTTATTTTATATGTGGAAAGAACACTTTCTTGGCAGCAAACCGCTACGCTGAAAGATACCCGGATAGGGGCAGCACCTAACCGTAAGATGTTCACAAGACTGGTTGGAAATCTAAGATTGAATGGGTCTTGTGTTAACAAAAGACCATGAGTTTTGACCGAAGATGTCGAGGCAGATATCTTAGCATATTTTGTGGTGCACCCCAAGGCCTCAATCAGAAAAGTAGCACGTCTGTACCATTTGTCATTCGGAACAATGTAAAATGTACTTCGTAAGCACAAACACCACCCTTACAAGTTTACGCTCGTTCAAGGTTTAATGCCTGGAGATGAAGGAAAGAGGCGTACGTTTTGCGCGTGGCAGGCTGAAGAGTTTACTAACAACCCTAGTTTCTTAAATTATTATTTGGACAAATGAGACCAATTTTTTGAATAATGGCAAGTTTAACCATAAAAACAACCATTACTGGTCAACAGAAAACCTTCTGGTAGTAAGAGAGCTTCATCATCAAGTTAGATTTCCTATAAAATGCTGGTGCGCGATATAGGGTAATCGTGTCTCGGCTGTCCATTTGTACCATGCGACTCTTACAACAGCCAGCTTAAATTCAGTTATTAGAGGAAGTTTTGTTTGAAGCTGAATATGAGAATTCAACTTATGTTCCAGCAAGACGGAGCTCCGGAACACATCGCTTACGCAGCCGCCGACTTTCTGAATAGTGACTTCCCAGATAAAGTGATAGTCATAAACGGAAATGTAGCTCGGCCAGCCAGGTCCCCGGACCAAACCCCATTATATTTCTTTCTCTGGGAACACTTGAAGGACGAACTGTACACCGATAGGTAAGTATGCTTCGGTGGAAGAAATGTTCCACAAAGTGATGGACATTTTGTTTAACACGTTAGCACGAGCCGTAAATGACTTGCACATGAGGGCGCTTTCATGAATTTATGAAGATGGAGGACACTTTGAAAACCTGCTTTAAGTCATAATTAATTAGGTCATCTTTACTGCCTTTTTGTGTCCCAAAAAATTTTGTTGCCACCATACAAAGAAGTTTCTTACAATACTATGTAGGCTTTACGATTTAGGAGCAGAAATCTGTAAAAATAGTACAGTTTTCATGTAAGCTATTTATCAACTTTTAACAGTAATATAAGTAAGTTTTTTTGTATAAAATAAAGTATTTGTGAAATTGCAACAGCTTTTTAACATTCCACTGTAAGAAATATTGCACTTTGAGTTAAATTTTATTGTTTGCAAATGGTAATACTTACTGTACATGCCTCTTTAATAATTGTTCAAATAAGAGTTTCTGAAAGTTTTAGCTCTCCTAGTGGCTAAAATTAAGTTGATAAAAAAACACCAAGAATAAAAAAGTCTTAAAATTGCCTGTAAAACCTAAATCCGTCATAAAATATTGGCTTCTATGAGAAATTTCAAAGTTGACCACCATATTGGAAAAAAGCTTACATTTACAAATATTTTAATGAGGCCCTACAATTTTTTTAATTTATCAAAAAACAAGGAAGTTTCCTCATTTAAACTTTGCTGTAAAATTAATACTTTCCGAGATCCCAATGGTGACCTCCTTGCGTTGATACGCATCTTTCAACTAGATACGATAAAAAATGTAATTATTTTATTTGTACAACTCTAGGCCTATTAATTAGCCAAGTATGAATAAACCTTAATTAGACATTTAGCGGCCAGCGTGTTGTCGGTTAAATGTATTTTTCTTGTAAATAATTTAATAAATTTATAAAGTTTAACACAAGTATTATAAATGAAGTATAAACAGGGTGTTACAAAAAGGTTGGGCTGGCTATGCATATTCAGATTCTACATGCAAAAATAAGTCGAAAATGTAGTATAACATTTTTTCGATTTCGGCTTAGTTTAGCCGTAATCCGCCATTTTGTTTTTTTTTACAAAAACTCATTGTAACTCTGGAAATAGATAAGATATCGAGTTCAAATTTGGAATAAGCATTTTATATGTTACGATTAACAAGTGTACCAAACACAAAGAATTTATTTTTATAATTTTCAAAATGGCGGCCGTTACAAATTGTTAACGTAGAATATCTTGAAAACCGTTAAGTTTACAAAAGATGTACAAGAGACAAAATATTTTCCTTTTTTAACGACAGACAAAATGCTTTTTCTGTAATTTCAGTAGGTCAAAGGATAACTGAGTTATCGACAAAAAACTAAAAATATAATTTCTTGGTAATTGTCTACAACAACCAAAATTAACCTAAAACCATATTTTTTTAATTTAACGATTTTTTAGTTATTTTTGTAGCGGGCTATGCAGATTCATATTCTACATGCAAAAATAAGTCAAAAATTTAGTATTACATTTTTCGATTTCGTCCTAGTTTAGCCGTAATCCGCCATTTTGTATATAAAAAAAAAATAACTCAAAAGTCCTTAGAGATATTTTTATGAAACTTATTATAAACTTTAACTCTATAGCTATAAACATTTTCCCAAAATATCTTTGATCAGACTCATCAAATTTCAAAATGGCGGCCATTTAAAAGTTTTAAAGTCAAATTCCATGAAAACCAGCTACTAAACAAAATTTTATTTATGTTTTAAAATTAAAATTGAACAATTTGGAGTTTTTCTAGTTCCTAGTTTTAATGGAATTTTCCTTTGAAATTGATAAATGGCCGCCATTTTGATATTTATTAACCAATTTTTACAATTAAAGTGTCATTCAATTTTAAATGAAAAGGGCTTCAAATTTAGTGTCTAGTAAAATTTTGTTTAGTAGCTGGTTTTCATGGAATTTGACTTTAAAACTTTTAAATGGCCGCCATTTTGAAATTTGATGAGCCTAATGAAAGATATTTTGGGAAAATGTTTATAGCTATAGAGTTAAAGTGTATACTAAGTTTCATAAAAATATCTCTAATAAGGGCTTTTGAGTTATTATTATTTTTTTATACAAAATGGCGGATTACGGCTAAACTAAGCCGAAATCTAAAAAAATGTTACACTACATTTTCGACTTTTTTTTGCATGTAGAATCTAAATATGCGTAGCCAGCCCAACCTTTTTGTAACACTCTGTATACGCATTCTGTTAAAATTTCAGCTAGATACGATAAAATTTAATTACTGTATTTTATGTATAAAAATGTCTTAGTCATTTGTATGAATAAACCTTGATTTACCCTAGATCTTGCGGCGAGCGAAATGATTTTTTCTTGTAAATTAATTTATAGATTTAAATGAAATTTAACACACGTATAAATAAAGTATATATTTATATATATTCTGTAAAAAATTGAGCTGGATACGTAATTTTTTTATTATTTTGTTTTATTTGTAAAACTGTGTTGGCTACGGTTTGCATCAATAAGCCGTGATTTGCATCCAGCGGCGAGCGATTTGTCGGTTAAATTAATGTATTTTTCTTGTAAATTATTTAACAGAATTAAACGAAATTTAACACACGTATAAATAAAGTATATATACGCATTCTGTGAAAAAGTGAGACCCATTACACATTTTCTCGATATATTACATGTGGTTGTTGGATACTGGAATATGAATCAATTAGTTATTTGCATACTGGGATTTGATGGGTTTGTTTTGTATACAACGGTGAGTTTGTATATTTAAATGCTAATTTATTGTGTTAATTTTTATATAGCATGATTATACAACTATTGCTTATATGTGTATCGAATTTCATTCAAAATTGGTAAATAGTTTCAGAAAAAATAGGGTTTTACTGAACACGCATTTTTAATTCAGAAAGTGTACATTTCTTCGGTAAAATTATAGTTTCTTTTGAAATATTCAACTGATTTTAATAAAATGTATACCACATATACAAAACATGTCTATAAGTATAATATAAAAAAATTAGGTTCCTATACCAATTTTTAGATTATTTAACGATTAGGCCTATAAAAATTAATGCATTATGTTTACGCCAATCTAGAACAAGCGTAATGCTGTCTTAAATAATTTCTTTTAAAATATTTTACTGATTTTAATAAAATGTATACTACATATACACAACATGTCTATAAGTATAAATAAAAAAAAATAGGTTCCTATACTAATTTTTAGACCAATTAACGATTAGGCCTATAAAAATTAACGCATTAGGTTTATGCTAAATTAGAACAAGAGTAATGCTATGTCTTAAATAATCTTATATTCTAAAAAACTTTTTCAAAACTAATGACAGCGAGCCTAACCGTTCTACTGGACCAATTTACATTCGGGTTATACCAAAACAAAGGTTAGCGGTCCTATATGTGCAGGTTTTATTTGTATTTTTAAAATATTTATGTTAATTGGTTTAAACATGGTAAATAAACTTTTTTTATGGAGATTTAACATAGGGAGAAAATGTAAAGCTTCTGACAGCGAGCCTGACCGTTCTACTGGACCAATTTACATGCGGGTTATACCAAAACAAAGGTTAGCGGTCCTATATGTGCAGGTTTTATTTATATTTTGAAAATATTTATGTTAATTGGATCAAAAATGGAAAATAAACTTTTCTTATGGAGATTTAACATGGGGTAAAATTTCAACTTTGCACTTCTTTGAAGAGTCCACTGAATGTTTCCACTGAACCGTTTTACACGCGGTTCGTTTTAAATGAAAGATCAATCATTCTATATTTGCACAATTTACTTACATTTTTGAAATAATTTCATTTAGAATGTAATAAAAGAACTTTTTAAAACGTATTTTATCATCAATTTAAGTTTCCCTATCAAGCTGATTATTAAAACACGTGATTGTGCATCTAAGAACAAACAATTGCAGCAAAAGGAATCAGTTGGCTTAGAGAAAGTCATTAGTGGCCAGTATTTTTCAAGGAAAAAAAATTCACAGGATCGAGTTGAACGTTAAACACATAGTGCCTAACAGCTGTAATACCAATAAATAAGCAATATTATGAAAAACTAAAAAACAACAATTGAAAGATGAAACTTATATCATTCAAAGATGTGCACAAAAACATAAATCATGTGTGTATGTTGCCATTAAGACAGGTAAAATAAATTAAACACAATTTTAGGTTAACCCTAGACTGAAGAAACAACTTCTCGAATGTTTTTACATTCATTGCCATAGCAACCAATTGATTAAAATAACAGATAAAACAGTTGATTCGGATGTCCAGCTTTTAGTACAAAATAATATTTTAAGTTAGGCCTAGGCTCAACCAACACGTGTTTCAACACACACAAACCAATAAAAACTTGCTTTAAGGGATTTAAAAATAAGAAAAAACTATGTTACATCTTAATTAAAAATAAATAAAACATATTATAGTAGGCCTAATTATTGATAATATACGGTAATTGATAGTAACGTTTTGGTAAGGGTTTTGATTAAATGTAGGCCTACACCGGAGCCTTACTGGTTCTTTTAACTTTTATTATAACTGCTGTTATAAAATATACGAAATAATTTGATTTGAACATTTAACATTATTTATCATCTTAGTTTTGAGGTTATTATTAATCCTACACCTCTATTATAAATAAAACATAACATATCTCTTAGAAGGATCCATCGGGGGTTGGCGTGCGGAGCACGCAGGGGTCTCCCCTAGTTTCTTTTAAAATATTTTACTGATTTTAATCAAATGTATACTACATATATAAACAACATGTCTGCAAATATAGTATAAAAAAATGAAATTCTTATACCAGTTTTTAGACCATTTAACGATTAGGCCTATTATAAAAAGTTACGCATAAAGTTTACGCAAAATGCTCTGTCTCCGGTAAAAATATAATTTCTTTTAAATGATTTTAATGTAACGTATACTACATACAAACAACAAGTCTATAAGTATAATATTAAAAAATGAGGTTTCTATAAAAAATGTTCAGATCATTTAACGATTAGTGCTATAAAGAGTTACGCATCAAGTTTATGGTAAATTAGAACGATAATCTTGTTAGATACAATCTTTTGTATCATGCGAACCGTTATTCGGATCTTAAATATAAAAACGTTATAAAATTCAGGACGAAATTCTCTGTAAACTATCAGATTCGCATTAATTCGTATAAAAATTTACTTGATCAATGCACGTTATATCGTAAATATTAATCTGAAAATAGTTCTTCTGTGGACGGTCGTTTCAAAGATCCTTTATTTTTATTCATTCTCGTTAAAATTTTACACAGTCGTCGTATATTGCTATATAAACAACGCATGGAAATTTCTAAACTATCGGATAATAGTTATTAACTATTATCTATTCATAATATCTATTCATATTATTAACTATTCATAATAACTAACTCGAGTTATTAACACATAAATATGATTTACGACAACCAACCAAATGATTTTTTTTTTTCTATTTTCAAACAGTAACTACACATTCAAAAATGATAATGGAAATATGAAATTATAGTTTATTGTTGACAATGTTATTTTGAATCCAAATCTATTTTGATATTTAAAACCCGTTTAATGGTTCGTAAAATATAAGTATTCTAATGAAACCTTGTAAACATTTTGAATCAAAACTGCTAGACGAGATCTTTATGTGTTAATAGCTCGAGTATGTATAATCCGATAGTTTTGAAATTTTAATACGTTGTTTATATAGAAATATACAACGATTGTGTACAATTTAAACAAGATTGAAGTCATTATAAATAATTTTTTTAAACCGTCTACTGAAGAACTATTTTTAGATTAATATTATTATATAACGTGCACTGATCAATTAAATTTGCATAGGAATTAAAAAATCTGATACTCTCTAAGGAATTTCGTCCTGATTTTAAATACGTTTTAATATTTATTTAAGATCCGACAACACGTTCTTAAGATACAAGCTTTTATCTTACATAGTGTAACGTTTTTTGAGCTTTTCGATTTTTCAAAAACCATCTAATTATTATTATCTAATCGATCAAGTTTATATCATACTAGGGGCTCTGCCCCTGGACGCTTCGCGTCCCAACCCCGCCTCGGCCTTTGACCTTACTTGGCGCTTCGCTTCGCTCGCAGTTGGAAAATTCGCTAAAGAATCTCGTTAATCTTTGGCTCGTTTGTACATAGGTGACCGAGCTTAAAACAGCTGTTTTATTTGGCAGCTGACTCAAACTCATTAAACATTATCTTCATAAGAATTACATGGGAAATTTGAAGAATTGTGTGCCGGAGCTCTTTCTTGGGTGAATAGCGGCTAAACGGATGATTGGATCTTGAATCTGACGGAAAATTTCTTGTTTGAAATCAAATTTTCTACAACTTTTGTACTATTTTAACAATTTTTGCTATCTCAAAAACAAAAGGTGCTTTAAAAATTAAAAATGTTAACTTTTAGCAATTTTTCTGGTAGTTTCTCGTCGAATTACAGGACGTGCCTCATAATTTATGTCAGTGAATCAGTGAACCCGTCTAGCTTTAAAGACGTTTGGCGGAGCCTCCCTTCTCAGATGAATAGTGGCTAAATGGATGATTAGATCTTGAATATGACGGAAAATCTCAATTTTGAAGTGAAATTTTCTACAACTTTTGTATTTAACATTGTTTGTTATCTCTTACCGCTTTCTTACAAAATGCACTCAAAGTGAAAAAATGAAACAATTGAAAAAATCTAAAAAATCTTTCCCGCCCAAAAGGTGCTTCTAAAATTGAAAAATGTTCAATTCTGGCAATATTCCCGAAAGTTTCTCGTCGAGAGCTTTAATTCAAGTATAAGTTTGAGGGGAGTACGATTACGGGAAGTGCCTCATAATTAATGTCAGTGAATCAGTGTTACCGTCTAACTTTATATAAGTAGATACATTCACTTATAATATGACTTTATAAAGAACATATTAAAATTCAGAACGATCATAACATTAATAATACTCAATTGTTATTAGCAATAAACAATGTTTTACGGCAAGCAATCAAACCAAAATTTGTTTTATTTTCAAACGGTAACTACAAATCCAAAAATAATGATACATACATGAAATTATGGTATATTGTTGACAATCGCATTGTGAATCCAAACCCGTTTTAATATAAACATCCGTTAAACTGTTCGTATGATGTAAACATCTGCTGGAACCTTGTACTTTTTTTGAAGCAAATTCGTCATATTATTCGTCTTTTTTTTTGGGGGGGGGGGTTTAAAGGCGAAAAACATGGGTGGTTATCATTGCCTGCATATTATTCGTCGTAAATGGACTGGTTTTTGAGGCGATGTTTAAATTTTCAATCGTGGATATGAACAGATCTTCTTGCTTCCCGTTGCTTAGAAGTACCGTTTTTTCTGTATTTATCACTAGCCGGCTCGGCTACCCTCTCGGTCCAAGTCCTATAAAATATTCTCCACTTCTGTGGGTGATTTTGCATAAAGAATGACATCATTAGCAAATCTTATATTAGATATAGTTATTCCTTCATTTCCATTCCAAAATTATGCCAATTTAACTTACTGAAAACTTTTTATAGTTTTCTAGTATCGCATTAAAAGATCAGGTGAGAGTGCCCTGCCTAACGACTTTCATCACAGGCAAATTTTTTCCTGGCTTCTCCAAGACAACACGAGCCATGCTATTGATGTAAGATTGCTATAATACTTGAATCAAACTTTAAAATGGGAAACTTGTGAAATATTTGTGAATGACCATCATTTTCTAATATGGCGCTCAACTTTCAAATTTCTTATGGAACACCCAGTATTTTACAATGAATTTGGATTCTACAAGTTATTTTAAGACTTTTTTGTTCTTAGTGTTAGCGTTTTCATTAGTTCAAAACTTTCCATACAAAAATATCTTCCGCTTAGTTAGGGTGTTTTTAAAATTTGATACCCTTCTAATTTTTGAACAGTTAGACGTATAAAAAAAACACAAAGAAGAAAAAAGTCTTAAAATAACTTGTAGAATCCAAAATCATCACAACATACAGGGCGTGTCATAAGAAATTCGAAATTTTAGCACCATATTGGAAAATGGCGGCCATTTACAAATATTTTAACTACACATTTTTAATGTCTCAAAAAACAATTATTTTAGTTACCAAAGTATTTTTTTGTCTATTTGTAACGTAATTTTTCGTATGTGGTGAAGTAGAAAATTCAACTACACTGAAATGTTTTCTGTGGTTTTCTGAACAAGAAAATCCTTATAAATAAAACTGAGAATCTGTGTGTGTGTGTGTGGGTCGCCGTACGGACAAATTATAGAGAGTTAAGCCATGAAATTTTCAGGAAATGTTCCTTAGGTAATGTAGTTTTGCACCTATGTCTTAGTTTTTTGTATTTCCTCTAGGGCTTTGACCCACGGGCACCCAAAAAAATGCAATGTTAATCTTATGGAGTGAAAAATACGTAAAAATCAAAACATTTGTCTGCTATTAAACTAACACAGCTGTGGTATATACTGTTTATTTTAATTCACTGCCATCTAAATTAGACATATGGGTTAAACTGCATTATAAATAAAACATAACGTATGTTTTTATAAGGTACCATTGGGGGTTGGCGTGCGGAGCACGCAGGGGTCTCCCCTAGTATATAATAGTTTATACTTTACTCAAATGGATTGGATTCTATAAATATTTAAATGACAATGTACACGAGTAGTAAAAAAGTACCTGCCGGTATAGAAATATCAACTGCCAGATGGAGGGTTAAAATCACTAATATTAAAACTAATGAAAGTGGATCACGAAATGAGAAATATTTACATTTCGCATGTAGGAAGAGGAAACATGTTGTTGGCTTTAGATTCCAGGAAAAACTTCCCGCCTCCCACTGTCAGGCTTATTCGCCAATTCCAAGTACTATTATTCTAATACGCTTACAAAACAAGTAATCTACACGAATCATTCATCAAGTGAGCAGCCTCACAGTGGTCGAATACAAAGAACAGTGTTGCCAAATCGTGGAAGTGGGTAACGCGACAGCTTAAACTTGAGTATACACGACGTGTATATTGAAACTAGACTGCAGCGAATCTAGCGGCAAGAGTCAGAACTGCACAATGAATATCACAGTATAAAAGACGCCCTCTAAGACGTCCACGTTGCTCGTCTATTTAATTTATTTCGTCCAAATGGAATGGAATAGAAATATTCCGAGGCAATAGGGGGTTAGTTCTTAGTACGTCTAACAGCTAGGATTTCTTTGTGTGATATCAGACCATAATAGTCGGAATTAACATAGGGTGTCATTATCACGTCCGTATACGGACGTGATAAATCACTGGACGTGGTAATATATGAACGCAAAGTAATACATGGACGTGACAAAGATGGTAGCATATATATATATATATATATGTATATATATTTTTTAGGTTTTAAAAATATTAGTTATTAGTAAAGAACATATTAAAACACAAACAACAACAAAATTGAAAACGAAATTTTATTTTCATGTTTAAAAAAATATATCTAAATCAGGGTCTGATATACCCATGCATAGTATTTGTGAAACTTTGTAGATGCATAGTACTTAAGGGTTATCTGTATTCAATATTTAAAACAACATAGTAGAATGTAAAACAACGTCGTCTGCAAAAATATTAGCTGAATTTCGAATCGTGTGTTGATCCTGGCCACCAAGCAACAATGTTTCTTATTAACAGATCCGCGTCACAAATGAGTTGCACATTGATGGAAAAATGCCCTTACGATTTCTGTAAAGTTCTGTGTTTACTCCACCGGGTGACTCAATCTTTACATGCGTGCAGTCCAAAGCTACAATGCAGTTTGGGAAGCGAGATTTCTGGTAAAAACCACTTTTTACAATCTTTTTTTCCTCTTCACTCGCGGGCATCATGATGGTCTGTGGGCATAACCTAGCTAATGCGTGGGATACTTGCTTTACAATTTTACTGGCTGTAGAGCAGTGAATACCACTCAATTCCCCAACGTTGAGCAAATAGTTCCTGGAGGCATAAAAATGCAAACATACCAACAGTTTTTGACTCGGGGTGATTGCTCGATTTTTCGTTGTTCTTGAAGATATTTCTTCTTGTATTGCCTCCAAACCAACATTGGCCGTTATTTTATGGAGTCAAAATCTTTCGAAGAATTCAATTTCGTCCCACTTCTGGAAATGATATATCCTGTTCCGAAATTTGGTGGATCCCCTTGTTCTCGGGACGCGAATATCGAAGTCCTCGTCGTCACACTCATTTAAGATTTCAAGAAAATCTTCCATTTAAAATCAACACACGCACACACAACAATTAATAGTAAATAGACTAATGGAGCAAATATAGAACTAAAAACGAACAAAAAGAAAGGTTAACGATTAGAAGAGGTTAGAATTTTAATGTTTACTTTTGTAATAGCCAACAGGCATATCCTCTATGCTTGCGAGGTTATTCCTCTTTTTATTGGGTTTAAACCAGCAATCATAGATTAAACTAGCTCCTCGGGTGGTTCAAACTAAACCGAGTTTAAACGGAGTGAAAAAGTTCGAGAAAGCGTTTAAACCCAGTTTAAACTACGTTCAAAGTTTAACGTTGTTTGGAGAAAGCGGCCCTAAGAGATATTAACTTACCTCCAGCTCAGCTAATGCTGAATAAGAGAATAAAAACTAAAATACCATCACTAAATATGTTACTAATAAACAAACATTATGACTTAAACGTTAAATCTAAACTATTAGAAAAAAATGAGACAATGAAAGAAGTGTATGACAGGAATGGTAAAAAGTTACCAGAATTGGAGCCTAAAGGTTCAGTTTTAATTCAAAAAGGGAAAATATGGGAAATGGGTCAAATAATAGACAAACATAATACCCCAAGGTCATTTATAGTCAAACAGGATGATGGAAGGATAATTAGGAGAAACAGGAAATATTTATTAAAATCTAAAAATAAACCACCTTGTTTTAATAACCCAGAATGTAATATAAACTCTCCATCTGATAATTCTGATCAAGCTGAAATTAGTAAAAATAATATGAAAATAAGAGCTCAAGAGTCTCCTAACTTTGAAAATATTCCTAAAGTAGTTATAAGATCAGGCAGGCTTATAAATAAACCTGATAGACTCAATTTGTAAAAGTGAATCACAATCAGAGTTCAATTAATAAAAAATGATGTTACTTTAACCCATTAGTTCCCAACGTTGCATAAACGAAACATTTTTATGAATTTTTTTTAAATATGTCATTGAATAAAATAATGTTTTGTATGAAAAATGTCGATAAAATCAAAAAGTGTCTTTTGTAAAAAAGTAGAACTATGGCGAAATTTTGGATTTCTTCCCCTGTATTTTTGTTTATTTATTTGTCCAATGGAGAATACAATGGGAATTTCTAAGTTATCAATTTATATTGACCTGACCTTTACTAAAGAAGATATAACATAATATTTGAAAAAGAGTTTCTATTTTTTGCATGTTTTTATTATTGTTGCGTTTACGCAACATTGGGATTCCCAGACAGAAAGCGCCAATAGGTCGCGCCATCTTCTGGCGAATGGGAAGGGACAGTAATTATTTAGTTTCTTGTAGGTCGCTCTAGTGTGACTATCCAGAGTGAAGGATCAGTTATATATTTTAGTAAATAATTTAGTAATACCTTTAGTAATACCTTTAGTAATAAAAGATAATTGTTGACTGTTGATTAGTGAAGCGCAGTTTTGGAAAATATTGAACTACAGTAAGTAAATTATACAATTTATTTATAAATAGTATATTATTTAGTAAATCTAACCTAAAATATTTTGTTGCCTTGGAAATCAAAATACACTAATTTATAATAATCACTCATTTATAAGTAGTGTATTATTTGATTTATTATTTAGTAAATCTAACCTAAAATAAATTATTATATTCATGTTTTGGAAAATGAAAGACACTAATTAATTTATAATAATCACTAAATTTCTTATAATACATTGTCTTACAATAATTTAAATAGGCTTATAATTTATTTATTTGGTAAACCTAACCTAAAACTAATTTGTTTTGTTATAGTGATGTCTTGGAAAAACGAAAGGCCTCTGTCAACTGCCGAGCTCTTGGCTATATTAGAGGAGGATGAAGATTTATGGCAGACTGATACCGTTGATGCCGTGTACATTCCGCCGGCTGTAGACGAACTTAAAGATGAAGAAGAGCTTCATGACGATATATGTGAGAATGAGAGAGATTTACCTGAAGTAGCAGGAACCTATGAAATACATGCAAGTTTACCTGATACTTCTGAAGACTTAGAGAATCAAGCGTTACCATCAAGTTCGAAAAAAGCAAAGGTATGTAAAAAAACTAAGTCAAAGAAACCTCTTCCTAAGTGGAAAAAAGAAAACCCAATATATACAATAGAACCACAGAATGAAGAACAAAATAATTTGGAAGAAATTGAAAATAGAATTGGCGGTAAATCCCCTTATGAAGTGTTTTCATTGTACTTTACTGATGAAGTTTGGAATAAAATAATTTATTATACAAAAAAATATGCTCACGATAACAATCGGCATTCATTTGAAATTGACGGAACTAGCATAAAGCGATTTTTCGGGATACTTATTTTTTCTCGGTATCATACGTTACCAGCTACTAAACTGTATTGGTCAAAAGATGAGGACAAAGGAGTAACGTTAGTTAGAAATTGTATGAGTAGGAACAGATTCGATTCTATAAAGCAAAACATACATTTTTCAGATAATAATCAACTTGATAAAAGCGACAGATTTGCAAAACTAAGACCTCTTTTTGATTTGATAAATGAAAAGAACATGCAATTTGGAGTATTCTCTCACAATCTGTCTATCGATGAGGAAATGGTGCCATATTTTGGACGACATAGTTGTAAGATGTATATCAGGAGAAAACCAATTAGGTTCAGTTTCAAACTATGGTGTCTATGTAGTTCCAATGGTTACTTGTACAAATTCATACCTTTGTAAGCTTAGAGTCTCTATAATTGACGAGCCCTAAAGTTGGCTGCGCCAATTTGTAAGATGCTCTGCTTACAAATAAAAAAAATAACAAATATATAAACTTGATTTGATTTGCAAGACTCTATTTTTAGTTTTATTCTATCTCGGGTAGTTAATTCAATGACCTGATTGATATATGGTGAAAAGGATCAGATTAGGCCAAACATAGTAGACGATTTAGAAATTACCTTTGACATTTATTAATATCATAAAATATACGACAAAGAAAAATAAATTTAAATACATACAAATTATAGATTATAAATTTAAAGAGAGCTGGTGATTTATAAAAAAAAAGAATTTTAAGTGCACTGTACTTACGAAAAGCAGACCACAAACTTATTAATTTAAAAAAAGTAAACCCCACTCGCACGCGCAAAAACTTTCTTAGCCTAGTTCATGTCGTGTCCGATTTACTGTCACATTAATTTAAGCGATCGCACTATACACCATTTTACGATGAGATACTACTTTGTACTTGTAGTTTAACAATAATAAATGTTACATGATTAAACTGTTAATGCACAACGTATAACGCGCAACACTTCTAGCGACGTTCACTGCTTGGCTTCTTGTTGATAAGTGACGTTAGCGTTCTTTTCCACCGCTACGTTCAGCCGGCGTCTATTTTCTCTCAACCAATTAGAAACGTCTGACCACTCAGATGTTCAAAGTTGCGTCAGATCTTTGGGATGCTAGCTATGCGTTCTTTCTGTGGATCTTTCGTGTGAAATCGAACGTAGACCGTTTCTCCAGGAATTGGCTTGCAGGTGTTCGCTTATCTCGTCTAGACTTTTGGACGTTGCTTTTCTAACTGCGTCTTAAAACTCGTATAATTTCCGTGTCTTGGCGTTAGTACATAGACTGTCCATCTTCTCAAACCCTACTTTTAAATTTAAAATAATTGATTTTTAAAAATTGTCTGCCTTTTATTTTTATTCTACTGAAATGTACTTTAAAATTGTCTGCCCTTTTATATTTATTTCCTTTACGTTAAAATCCTTCTAATTATTAAGCTCTCTTTCTAAAAAACATTTGTAATATAAATTAAGTTAAATTCAAAAATAAAAATGCTCTCTTTCTAAAATTGACTTATGGTCCTATTCTATATTATTTTATACATTGGGAAGTTGGAGATCTTACACCTTATGGTGGAAAAACCACCAGTTATGAAAACGAATTGGGTCTGGGAGAAAACGTTGTACTCGAACTATTGTCAATTGTTCAGAAACCATCAGCTCATCGCATTTTTTTTTTTTTTTTTACAATTTCTCTTTTCGTACAAGTTATTTTGTTTGCTGAACGAAAAGGGGTTTTACGCTACTGGGACAATTCGGGAAAACCGTACTTGTAATAGCACAATGGAAACTGTGAAAAATATAAAGAAAAAGAATCGTGGTACTTACGATTTTTCATTTGAAAATGAACAAAAAATTTTGTTAGTTAGATGGAACGACAATTCTGTGGTGACAGTTGCAACCAATAACTGTACAATTGAACCTCTAGTAGGGGCAATACAATACAACAGAAAAGAAAAAAAGGACAATTCAATTCCTCAGCCAAAAGTTATAGCTGAGTATAATCAGCATAATGGAGGTGTAGATTTACACGATAATGGAATATCCAACTGCAGAATAAACGTAAAAGGAAAAAAGTGGTGGTGGCCCCTCTTTGTAAATTTGATTGACAGTGTTATTGTAAATTCTTGGAAAATATACAATTTGGCAAACAAATCAAAATTGTCACAGTTAGAATTTAAATCTTACATAGCAGTTACTCTTATGAAAAAGGATGACATTCAAGGAGGAGATGTAGCGGGACCAAGTGATTATATAAACGTTCCTTCAAGACCAAATTATGGACGACCATCTAAAAGTGCATTACCCATGGATAATCGGTTTGATAAAGTCGGCCACGTGATAGTAGAGGAGAAAAATAAGGCAAGAAGATGTAGACAATGCCAAAACAACACAATATACATGTGTCCTAAGTGTCAAGTGCATCTTCACGCTAACTGCTTTGAACTATTCCACACAAAAAAATAATGTTTGTTTTGCTATAATCCCAACGTTGTGTATACGCAACATTTTTTTTTAAGAATAAAATAAAAACTTGTATTTTTGTTAACTAACTAAACAGTTATTTGAATGTATATTTAGTAATAAAATGCACTAATAACATCAAATTAGTTTTATTTTCAAACCTTGGGAACTAATGGGTTAAGTAGTTGATTAAGGAAAATGTATTTGATTTATTTAAAGAAAAATGTATTTGGTTTGTTTTATTAAAAATAAACGGTACCAGGAACTGGCACATACTTTCTCACAAACATATTAAACTTATTAAACAGATTCACTGTGACTTGTAGGGTGGGGTAGGAGAGTTGATTTTTTATTAAAGTTGGAGATTAACTAATAAATATTATTATTATTATCTAGAGAGAAAACTATTCGGTCGATTTCGAACAAATTTGCACCAAACACGTCAATTAGGTCTTTATAGATGCACGAAAAAAGTTTTTGAAAAATTTTGAAAAACAACCCCCTTTATGGGCAAAAAACCCCTAAAAATCAGTTATTATTATTATAATTACCTAAACGAGAATTTTTAGAAAGATGCGGTTTTTTGCATATGGTAGGGCACATTTAAGGCTACAAATAAGCAAAATTTTATCAAAATCGTTAGAGCAGTTTTTTAATAAAAAAAATAATAACTGATTTTTTGGGGGTTTTTTGGCCAAAAAGGGGTTGTTTTTCAAAAAATTTCAAAACCCTTTTACGTACATCTATACAGGCCTACTTGACATGTCTGGTGCAAATTTGGTTGAAATCGATCGAATAGTTTTCTCTCTAGCTTTGTATACATACAGACATTTTGTAAAAACAACTTTTTTGGACTCAGGGGGTCCCAAAACGGATATTTCCATAAAAATCTCAACATCGATTTTTTTTTGCGATCACTATACTTTCTCTATACTATAGTATAGTGAGAAAGTAAAAGGAGATGTTTGATATAATCAGACACATGATTATATCATGTTGGCACTGTATAGTTCAGAGGATGGCTGGCCTAGCGCTAACGGTTATGTTCTTTCGCTTAATGTTATATTCATAATTAATAAAGTACATTTGTTTTACTTACTTTATTACAGTTGTTTTATTAACTGCAATTAACAGAACCTCAACAAATACAACAATCATCATCACATTCTTTAAAAAATTTCCTGTCACAAAACACTGTTGTAATAATTATTTCCTTTTTTATATTAGGCCTACTTCTAATTATTTATATTTTCTCCTTTTATTGTTTATTTAGCACTGAAAACTGTAACGGGAAGCGTTACAAAAATAAATTAGATTGATTAAACTGTAAAAAAAATGTGGTCGAAAAACTTGAAAGATAAAAAAAATTGTTCAAACTAATAAAAAACGTTATATGTGGATTATCACTCACCTACACTTCATTACTCTTAATTACCTTTAATACTCTTCGCTTATTATTCAACTTCAACTACAAAACATTCATCTCATATCTTAACCTCCAATACAAAAATTATTCACCATATAACTCACCTTAGCTTCAACTTACAAATCCACATTTCACCTAAAAAAAACCTCCTTTACTTTAACTCTTAAAAAAATTTTAATACTCCACATATAACATATCTCTATGCTTTCTTGACTTTACTATGCATGTCATTACTTACAAAAATTCTTTATTACTCTTAATTTCCCAGGTAATTTCTTGACTGCGAAAGTACACACTAGATGGGCGTCATGGTTAACAAAGAAATCTAAGACATCGTGGCGAAACAACTATGCTTTTTACTCACTCATATTAATCAAGCAATTATACAGAGACAAATTAATCATTATCATGAAAATAAAATACAACAAACTATCAGAAATTAACATAAGATATAAGTTACAATTATGTTAAACAGGCTAAGACGCAATTCCAAGTCAAATGTAATTATATATAAAAAGGTTTAAAATTTTAAATGTAGACTGAAAATATCATATTATATGGCCATTTATACTCACGAAATTGTTCAAACCAATGTTTGTACCTAGGATTTATAAGATAACTTTGGATACTTCCTCACACTTAATGTCCTCGACGGACTAAAAACGTAGCCACATAATCACATTTGCACAAGTTCAATTTACTCAGTAACCACTCGATGAACCTTGACGCCGAAGCGTACACTATCGCTGCATTATCAATATCAATATCTTATATTGAAACATCCATTTCTTCTATTCTACACTACAAAACCTCCGTTTTGTAGGCATTTCTCTCCCAAGGCATGCCAACCAACTTAACTGAACGCCATATTTCTCCTTAAGATACGGAACATGACCTTCTCGATTATTGCAACGTTTTACCGTTGTTCAAATGCAGTCCAGGTTTACTCTGTGCAATGATATAGACGTTTATATATTATAGGTTTTTTACATGTGGTTTTCTTCAACTTTATTACTTTTAATTATTAAAATTGTTCGTTATGTGACTATTCATTTTACCTTTTTTAATTGTTCTCTTTAACCGCACCACTGTTTTTTGTTTACACTGAACTTTTCTACACTTTACATACATTATGTACTTTTACTCATTAATGTTTAGAAGAAGTCTGCTTTTTATTCTTTATTATAGTCTGCTTATTTTTAATTTTATGTTTATCTGAATCATTATGTTTTAACCATTTTGCGTCTTAAATGAATTTATATATGTATATATGAATTATAAATATTTATTATTGAATCTTGCGTCTCTTCATCTACCAGACCATCCTTCTATGTTTTAGACTTTATGGGAATTTACTTGCTAAATATATATATATATATCTGTTACATGGACTGTATGTGTCGCAAAACCCTATTTCTGAATTGTTTAATATATTAGTTGTTAAATTTCCTAGGCCTATAGGTAGGGTTACCATCCGTCCGGATTTCGTCCGGACAGTCCGGATTTGGAACACGTGTCCGGTTTGGCGTCCAGACCTGAGAAATGTCCGGATTTTAATAAAAATGAACTGAAAACGTGGCCGAATAGGGGAATTTTACGCCACTTTGCAACTAAGGTTTGTAACACTGCCAGCAGTGCGCTCACTGCCTTCTGTGCTTTTGTCTGCGTCGGCGTCGTCTGACAGCTCAAGGCTCAAGGTCACTCACAGTTGTAGTCCACACATCGCCCAGAGCGGACATCACTTGTTTGTATTCGTATTGTGTTGGTTACTTGGCAGTTTGTTTCAAAATAACTTATTATGCGTGCCTAATGTTCTTGATGTATTGGTACTACTGTATTAGTGTTCAATTTGAAAGTTTTTAACTGTACAAAATGCCAAAGGGCAAGTGTGTTTTTACTGACAAACTGAAAGAAGAGTACAAGTTTTTGAGACTGTGTCAAAACAGCAGTGATCGTGTGAGGTGTTTGACATGCAATTCTGAATTTTCGGTGGAGCACCGTGGACGATATGACATTGAAAATCACTTGCAGAGTGAGAGACACAAAAAGGCCAATCAAACAACATCTTTGGCAAGTATTAAACATTTTTTTAAAAACACTGGTGTCACAGATGCTGACTTACAATGTGCGGCAAAAGAGGCAACTTTTGCCTACCATACCGCAATGCACGGACTTAGTTTTAAAACGTCCGATTGCACCTCCAAACTTATTAAAAAGATGTTTGAGACCAAATTTTCGGGAGCTCGGACAAAGACCGAAGCAGTTATTGTAAATGTGATATCTCCTTACATATTTGACAAACTGCTCAAAGATCTCAATGATGCAAATTACATCACACTAACAATTGACAGCTCAAACAGAAAAGATGTCAAATTGACTCCAGTATGTGTCCGTTATTTTAACCAAAATGAAGGTGTTAACGTGAATTTCTTATTTTTTTATGAACTTCCGGGAGAAACATCTGATATTTTAACATCTTTTAAAGTGCATCAAAAAGTTCTCTATTGATTCTAAAGTTGTGTGCCTATGTGCTGATAACACTAATACCAACTTCGGTGGTGTTAAAAGGAATGGCCAAGGCAATGTTTTTCGAAAATTGCAAAAGGCTCTATCAAGACCAATTCTTGGCATTGGTTGTTCTGTTCATATTATGCACAACACAGTGCAGACTGCCTGTGATGCTATGCCTGTTGATATTGAGGCGATTGTTGTCAAAGTTTACAAATTCTTTTATCAGTATACTGTCAGAGTGACCGCATTAAAAGAGTTTTGTGAATCTGCAGAAATTGAGTATAAAAGAATGCTTTCACACGGAAACATCAGATTTTTGAGCTTAATGCCTGCATGGGAAAGGATCCTGATGATGTTTGAGCCCTTGAAGTCGTATTTCTTGTCAATCGAGAACTGCCCTGCATCGTTACTTACATTTTTTGAAGATCCAGTAAATGAACTTTATCTAACATTCGTGCACGGGAAGCCTTCAAATGTTCCAAGTGACCATTCTCAAAGTTGAGTCTGATCACATTACTGCTACAGAAGCAACACAGGCGTATGAAGAATTAGTTGTCAAACTGGAAGAAAGGAAGGCAACTAACTTTATACCGTTTGCAGCAAAACAGTTATAAAGGAAGTTAAAAAATGAGGAAGCCTTTGATGATAAGAAGGAAGAGATTTTTCGGAAAAGTGTAGAAGGTTTTTACTTGAAACTTTGGGAAAACAGCTTTGACAAGGCTAACCACTTCAAATGGTTAACACTACAACATGATCCTACCTGGGATGAGATGGAAGACAGTGCTTTAACTGTAGCCAGTGTTGTACCAGATTCTATTAATGTGGATGAACTATTTGATGAGCGTTCGTCACTAATCCGAATTTTGAAAAATCTTAAACCAGAATGGGATTCCCTACCGAAAGACGAAAAACCCAAAACTCAAGAAAAGTGGAAACAAGTATTTGAAGTTTGTTCTAAAAGCAATCTTTGTTCCTTTGTGAACATCTTCAAGATAGTGGAATTCGCCATGTGTCTGCCTGGTACTTCAGCCCCGGCCGAGCGAATTTTCTCAATGATGGGGTCTGTTTGGACGGCTGAAAGAGGAAGATTATCTCTGCCAGTTGTAAGAGATCTTCTTTTTATTAAAGCCAATTCTCTTATGACATGCTCAGAATTCCACGACCACATCAAAAATGACAAGCCTTTTTTGAAGAAAGTCAGTTCATCTGAAAAGTATGAATCAAGGAAGACTGACGAACCTGTCCCAGGACCTAGTCAAAAGATGGAGAGTGAAGGAAGCACTTAAGTAGTTGCAAATAATATTGGCTATTGGCCTATTGGTTTAAAGCTGGAGTTACAGTGTTTAATACTTCCTGTCTTTCTTCTGGACTTGCCTGCACCTTAATAACTTCTCTGTAATTTCATTGTAACCTACATTGTTCATTTGGAATGGTTATTTATTTTTATTTTAACAACAATTTAGAAATCTTTGTGGGATACGATATATTGTAACAACACCACATTGATGTTACGAGGTATTATATACAAGAGGTAAATACTGAAGTATTTTTCCTAGTTTTATAAATATTAAATTCAGATCATAAGTGTATTGCTTTAATAGTTTGTCAAAATTGTTTTGCAAATGATTATGGGACATATACCTAAATAAGGTTTAATTTTAATGTAAGCAATATTAGTTTAATTAAATGAGGACCAAATTAATTTAAAGTAACAATATCATAATTTTTTTTCACCAAATGATTATAACATTAGGCGTTAAAAAAATAAAAAATGTATAAATAAAACTTGTTAAAAATTTTTTTAGAATAACAAAATATTCTAAATTAGAGATAAATTACAAAAAATTAATAAAATTATTATAATATGTGAACTTTTCTTTAATTATTACTCACTTTATTATTTAACTTCAATAACAAACACTTACTTAACCTCAAATCTTACTTGTTTACCTTTCAAAGATTGTCAGTTCACACATAATTATCTATGCTCTATGGTCTCATCTGTGACTACACTGCACTATGTTGCACGCCGCCTACATCACAGCACAAAGCTTGTATTGCATAACTCTGTACCATTATTTTAGCACCAAACACACTTCGTGCCAATATAGCTTCATATGAGTCATATTTCTTTGTTTCGCATATCGTAACTTAAGATGTGACAACTTGTAAGTCAAAAACCTCATCTTTTCAGGAGAAGGTAAAAACTGTATATAAAATTCATTATTTACATTTATTCAGGAATTATGTTTTAATAACACACAAAAATGATTGATAAATGCAATGTGACAGTAAAACATGGATTTATTTTTATTAATAATAAAACAACTGACTTACGAGGGTTCACATCTTAGTGTGGCTAACATACGAGGTCATACGAGGTTTCACTATAACAAATTATTTATATACGAGATATCACTTGTACTTACGTTAAAGGATTTAAGTGTAATAATCATAAAATAAATATTAATAAAAGGATAAGATCATTAAAAATATTTGTGTATTTTTAAATTTATATTTATTACATTACAAAGTTATAATAGGTAGAGAGAATACCACAAAGGTATACATAATAAGGAATAAATGTAAGTATTTAACGCAAAGAAAATGTGAAATAAAAGTAAGTTCTTAAAGATAAACAAAATCACTCTCTATTTTAATCTATATAGTAAATAACTAAAAAGACATTTAAGTTTTTAAAGGTACCCTAAATACAAAACCGGTAAGTTATTTAAGGTGAACAGAATACAAAACGGTGATTCATTAAAGGTAGATAAAAAACTTACCCTCTGTAAATAACTTACATAATAAAACAACATAACTATTAACATAGTTAATAACATAATAAAATAAAATAACTCTCTAATGCAAGTTAATTGCATCTACATATAAAGACATTTAAGTTAAAGGTAACCTAAATACAAAAAAGGTAAGTTGTTTAAGGTGAACAGAATACAAAACAGTTAAGTCATTAAAGGTAGACAAAAACTTACCCTCTGTAAATAACTTACATAATAAAACAACATAACTATTAACATAGTTAATAACATGATTACATAATAAAATAAAATTACTCTGAAATGCTTGTTAGTTATTAAAGGCAGACTAAATACAATAGGTAATGAAAAAATAGAACTCGTTACCTCAACGAATTCACTGAAAGTCCTTACAGAAAACCCCACCGATTTCAATGAACGAAATTCACAAGTTGAAAAACTGTTCTTGGACTTGTAATGATTGTATTTTGTCTTTACCTATTCTATCTTCTAGCTAGACTCATTGTATGGCAGAAGGTCGTAGAAAGAGTGGCAGTCTGGAGGAATGACACTTTTCAGTTCCTGGAGATGTTTCCACTTATTTTTGGTTATCTTTAATGGAGTTTGATGTACACTGGAGAAATGTGATAACTGCGGACATTGCCTTTTCATTCTTTGAGGAATGTCAATTTTGGGCTTATCAAAATCCAGTTGTATATGGATTTTACCACCTGGACTGTAATGAATAGCCCAAATGTTTGTAACCTTTGGATCACCTGGCTTCCGACCAGGTCGAATACTGTCGTATATCATTAGGTCTTTTTGTGCATAGTCATTGGCGAAGTCATATTTAAGCATTTTAGTATCAATTGGACAAGGTTTGATCCTTGCTTCTTTTGTGTACCTAATTAAGTCACTGGGAAGATGGATTGGCTTATCTTTAAGGCGCCGTTCGATGAGCGAGTGGATGGAATCAACCTCCACCTGTGTGTGTCCTTTAATCAAGAACTTTTGGGTTACTTCAATGTTGTTTTGATTGGAGAAACAAAGGAGTCCGTTAGAAACAATAGAATTGCGATTCTGTGAAGTGCAACCATCACTCCAAATTATTATTGGTTTAGTACCATCCCAGTTTTCTTGCAAGTAGTCTATCATGCAACTAGTGAATGTATTTGCAGTAAGATCTCCTTGGGTCTCATCGAACCAGTAACATTTTGCACTCTGCTTTGTTACATCATACACAGTAAAATTGTGGTTTTTTTGTTTTATAGTATAATGCCGAAGCATTTAAGCTAGGGCAAACTTTCACTGCCTGGACATCTTGGGTTAAAACCACACACAAACCTTCTTCTGCCTTTTTAATATCTGTTTTTTTTTCTTCGCGAGCTCTGTCTTTTTTATGATGAATATGTTTACTATAAGAGTCTTCGTCCAAATTTCCAGATTCATACATAATGCATTTATCGCACCTATCTTTCTTAGGTGGTTGAAATGACAAATTCATATCTATAATGTATTTGTCAAAGGTAGCCCTTGATGCAGGTTTAATTGGGCCATTTTTATTTCTCAAGCAAACTTGTTGATACTCTTTATACACGTCTGCCATTTTGTTTCCATAAACTGGCTCAAAATAAACCTTATTGCTTTTCTTCCTGCAATAGTGCATCGGTAATTTCGGCATAGCATCTAGAAAAGATTTTAAAGCAGCTACACTATCTTCGTTCTTCCTTATCTTTGTTGATCTTCTTGCGCGTTTTCTACTTGTACTTAATTCAGTTGATGGTGACATGCCGTGACTCTCCCCTTCAACATTTTTTGATGCCCACTGTGCAACTGTCCACTCACCCAACCCAAATGTACTCAAAAACAGTTGTTTTTACATACTCGTAAAACTCTACCCTTGGGAGTTTTTATTGTATACATAAGAGTGCTTCCTCTCCTTGATTTGTCTGATTTTGTTGTTGCTGTAACGTCCCGCTTGACTAGCGAAGCTACGTAAATTATTTTCTGATCCCAAGATAGATCTTGCCAAAAAGTAGAGAAGTAAACTCCTTTCTTCTTTGGATATTTCTTGGCACTGTCTTACACCATACCTTTTACAGGCCGCACTTTGACAGGGGGGATCCAATTGTCCTTCCTCCTCTTTCAGTCCCTCGCTGAGCTTTTTCACCTTTTTTTCTGCTCCACCCCTCATTAATAAGCCTTTCCAATTTCACGAAGCTTTTTATTTTTGATGTCTCGCCATTCAGAGGGATCTGCATTTCGTCTTATCTTCCTTTTTACTTGACCTAACCCCGTTTTGACATTAGTGTTGTTGTTTAAACCAACAGCTTCTTTTCTGGTTGATCTTGGCCATCTTCATCTGGATTGTAATCCGGGTCGTCTGGGTTATCATTTTCACTATCACTATTCAACAAACGCAGCAATTTTTCAGCTTGAGCTGTATTATAAGAAACCGTAGAAACAGTTTTCCATCAAGATTACATTCAGAAGTCTCTTGTACAGAAGATTCTGCTATAATATTATTGTCTTCTAGCTCGCATTCTACCAATCGACAAATTGGTCGCTTGAGAGTGATGTCTTGTCTTCCAGGATATTTTGAAATTCAGCATTTTTGCCAATTACTGATTTTGATGAAGTCTGTTCAGTTGCGTAATTGCAATCGGTGTTATTAACAGCTTGATCTTCAGGTCGATCTCTCAGAGTACTATTAAACGTCGTCTCCCTTTTATCTTCTCGATCAACATAATAATAACATCCTCCAGAAGCTTCATTTACACAAGACTCTAATACATTGTCTTCCAGCTGACAGTCCAATCCTTCTACAAATTGATTAATAAGGTCACTGGGGAATGTTATATTTTCTATCACAACATTTTTGTCGGACGAAGCCTGGTCAGATGCGTAATAATTGTGATCAATAACACTATTATTAGGCCTAGGCCTAGGTATACTGGGTTTCATGGAAACTAGTTCAACAACCGCATCAGGGTTATGTTCTTTTAATGTTTGTAACAGGCTATCTGTAGATGAGCCATTACTTGATGGGCTGTTTTCATCGTCTTCCTTCATGTTCACAAATATCTGGAAATAAAAAGCTTAATCAGAAATATTGTTACCATAAAATGATACTATAGTAACAGTGATACCTCGTATTTAGCGTACATTTCAAGTTACCGTGAAATAATTGTAACTTGTGATACCTCGTATGATCAACAATGAAACTATTACCCCATATTTTAATATTATGCAAGTAAAATGAGTAAAACATTAATATTTCCATTAACGTTAACATATGATCTATGTTATTTAGTAGACTTAACAACATATTACCTTGTTATGTAGAGTTACTATCCTTGATTGTAAACAGAGTTGACCGGCAGCGTGCTAACTATCCATTGTAAACACTAGACATACGAGTGATCACTAGAATAATGCAGTGTTGCCAGTAGGGTTGACTTACGAGGGAAATTTTCAAAACAATATTTCCCTAGGAAATAAATTTTTCCTATTTGGTAGGCCTGTTTTTTCTGTACATTTATTATATAAATCTCAAATCCGGAAAAATCGACTTACGAGTTGTCACACCTTAAGTAACAATATCACAGTCTACAAAAAGCTTACTTTAATTAAATTTTCCGGGGGTTTAAGCTGTGTAAGATTGTTGAATTAAGGTAAAATAAAGAAATAAAAAGTGTTAAACTAAAGCTTCACGATGTTACCATCCAAAAGGCTAAACAAGTGGAATGCGTACTGGGCTCAAATAAAATGGATGGCACATACAGAAAGTTTATAAAAGCAAAAATATACCAGACACAAGTCTTACCTTAATTCCAAAGTCGAGATATCTGAAATTTTTATTGACAGGTTATTGGATAAATACAATTAATGTACACATTTATAACAATAACTTTAGTTTATTTTAAAAAAAATTGATACGCCCTTAACATAAAAAAGAATGAATATTATACACGCCCCAAAAGTAACAGTTTGATTTATTTAATTCCCTCCCTTACTAAATTAAAAGAAAAACCCACCCTATATTTAATTATATATTTAAATATTAACTTAGTTAATTAATCCAAGAAATTAAACTTTTAAAAATGGTACAAATGGTCTTAAACATTAGTTTATATAATGGTACAGTAGAGTCCCGGTTATTCGCCATTCGGTTATCCGCCATTCCGTGTTATCCGCCACACCAGCGACACTTATTTAATTTAATTGTAGGCGTCAGTGATTGTAGCGGTACGTGTCTGCGATAACTTTCAAGCGTCAGTGAGCGTACGTGACTGCGATAGCTTGCGGGTGTTAGTGTACCTACCACTGGCCCGACCCGCTTACTGTCAGCTCGTACGAACTCGTTTTGTAAACAACTGTGTCTCTCTAAGTGTTTAGTGCGTGCAGTGAGGTTATTCGTTAACATTAAGTTTTTGAGTATGATATGGTGAAAGTACCGTACAGTAGTTTATGTTGTGTTATTTAATCTTGATCTGAATTTTCTGTTTGTACAGATAATTCTGCATTAAATTTATTCGAACTGTAATTAGTTTCGGGACTTTTTATGTACAGTATTATATTGTGCTTTTACTGTATTTATCCTAACAATCTTGTCATTCAATTTCGTAATTTCATTGAAAATAACTGTATTCCATTATTTTTCTTTTCTATTATATAGTATTACTGCAAAATATCGTATTTACTCATTAAATTTACAATAAAAAGTATTAATGGTGTAAAACGTCTATTATTTGTTCAACCCTCCCTATTATCCGCCATTTTAGCTTATCCGCCCTTCCACCGGCCCGTTTATGGCGGATAACCGGGACTCTACTG
>JAGFPH010011729.1:17880-33270 GCA_018207615.1 Philaenus spumarius | reverse complement strand
AGTTTAATTTGTATTTTTTTTAAACTCATATTTTCATTCCACGAATAAATGTGATTGATTGTAGCGGAAAAGTTCTTCGTTTAAATTTTACTCTCCTAATATATATTGTTTCAAAGAATATTATTAGTTTATCATTACATAGTTACTCGTACATAAATATATTTACTTAATATTGGCGACCTATTTATGATATCATTCTTTTTTTTAAGAGCTTTCTTGGCGTTCTTTTTTTAACGCGAAGTGTTTTTTGGGAAGATATCATAATTTTTTGTTAAATAATACAAATATAATAATTATGAAACAAAGGTATTGTTTTATTTTATATGAGGTTGGTAAACTTTTAAATCAAATTTAAAGTAAAGTTTATAAACAGATTTTGATTAATTGTTATTTTTTATGAAAATAAATTTGTTAATTTGTTTTAAGTCTCATTGACCGGAACGGCTCCTAAGGCGGCATTTTTGGGCCGAAAATAATTTTTCTTTTGAAATTACTTCCGATATATATTAATATCTTCCTAGGTATATCCCTATATATTTTGTGAATGGACACTGAAATTCCTATTATTATACTATAATATTACTTTTCCTAGATTTAATAAATGTGATAACATACGAAACACGCTAAACAAGAAACATTTATTTTTTATTTATCAATTATATTAGAACATTAAAGAAACATTTTCACCATGATAATGTAATACTAATAATATTGATTATAATAAAACGGTGGCTCACCTTTATTTTACTTTTGAATTACACTGTTAATTAGTTCTTTAAAATTCATTAGTTCTTTTTCTCAAATATAATGATATATATATCTTTAGCTGAAGGAGGCCACCTATCTTGTAATATGTTGTGGTCGTCAGCACGATACAACTGATTTTGATATTTTATTATACTGGTATAGTGCCCAGAAGATAAAGTTTCTCCATGATAAAAATTGCACTTTTGAGTATGTAGGAGCTTTCACTGATTTTGACAACATTTGATGGGAGAAAATTAAGTTTAAACTTTTTGATTTTTCCTCTATTGGTGTATAGTTTCAAACTAAATATAAGAAATTGGCTAGCAGTTTTGATTTCAATTTTTTGCAATTGTGTTCCAACAGATGAACATGATGGACAAGTTGTATTATCCAAGTTGTCCCAATCTTGAAGATTCAGCAGATCTGATATAGTTGCTTTGTTGGTGTTAATCGACAGCGGCAAATACGAATTCATCTCATCTTGTCGCCGAAATTCATAAAGACATCTTGAGCATTTTACCAGCGTGCTTAAAATCACCTCAAAATGTTTAATTAAAATATCATATTTACAAATTAAGTTTGAACAAAATTCGCTTGCATCTTGTTGCTGGTCTAAAGTAAACGGGACACCAAGTTGATCACGCAAGTCTTTACAATTCAGTAGGCCTACATTTGAGAAGTAACCAGCTGCCAATATCTTCATAGGAGGATTTCCGTCCAGTTCAAGCAATTCTAGAATAATGGGCCTGCATATGAAAAGTGCCTGCAAGGTTGCATTTGCATAGCACGAAACTCCATCACTATTACTGAATCCCGAAATTGGAATGTAGTCATTTATTTGAAGCATGATCTCTTGGTCCTTAAAATATTTGATTTTGCCCTCCTTCCATGCAATATCTTTGCGTGAAGTAAACTTACTTTGATGGACCGATATGTGTGGAAAATCTTTCCGGTATTCGCTCTGCAGTCTATTATATTCAATAGTTCAAGCTTTAGCAGCTTTACAATTAGATGGGTCAAAATTTATCAGCTGGAGACCAGCCAATGTTGTTACTCTTGAAAGAGGTACATATGCTTGACCGGGAGCAAAGATAGATTTGCCAATATCTGAAATAGCTGAATTGATTGAAATTCCTTGACATTTATGCACTGTAATGGCATATGCAACTGTTAAAGGGAATTAATTACGAAAAATAAAGGCTTTTATAAATAGCTCAAATTTTGACTGTGTCCTTTCAACATCATAACACCTGTTTCCAAACATTACTTGAACAAATTCTAATTTACCTTCAGTGTCATATTTAAAATTTTGCACTATTCCAAGAGAACCATTAACTAAACCAGTCGTAACATTAAAATTTCTATTTAGCATTACTCTGCAGTTTTTTTTAAACGGCTGATCAACATCGTAATGACATAATTTACTTACAATGATTGTGCACTTCTATTTCTTTAAGACGTATTACGTTTTTGTTCACTGATTCCTATTTAGGCATTCTTCTTTCTAATTCCAAACAGATATACACACAAACACACGAAGGTACTTCCATATTTTTCATTAATTTTTTTCCATATATTTGCAAAATTTTTATGTTTTGGGTTTTTTCACTAATTAATAATAATTATTATTTGTACTATAATGTAGTACTAAATAATTATATTAATATTTAATTTTATTGTTAGTGGGATTTCAAGAAACTATAACATTAAAGTAGGTACTTACCATTACACAAGTCATATTTTCCAGGATTAAATAAGATCAAAATTTAATTATTAAAAATTGTCAGTTACAATTTGATAAACAATGTTCTGTTAGAAAGTTAAAAACTAAATCAACTCCTGTAATTAATTACGAGCCTAGGTACATCCGAGAGTAACAAAATATTATAACAGCTGATGTCGCCCATCATCTGTAATACCTAAACAAAATCTAGCCTAGATTATACTTTGAGGTTATGTTTACAATCAAAACAAACTTCTTGTAATGTCTGAATGTTAATTGTATTTTGTATATAACCTAATGTAGGCTATAATAATATGTTATATAATTGCCATATATATAACGTATAATTTATATAAATTATATAATATTAACGTTTACCAAATTTAAAGAAGTAATACCTATTCTTTTAGCTTCGGAAACATTCGTACATTTTCGTATGTAACATTTACAAAATCATATGGCTAATATACTCAGTCTAATGTACCAATCTAACTTACATAGGAAAAACTATTTCGGCGATATTTTGAGTTTCGTTGCAGCTACCTTTATTTTTCTTGTACGTTATTCATCTCCATTGAAAGATGTGTTTAAAGCCATCACCGAGCTCTCTACTCGAAAAGGTGAGGTAGTTATTGGGTCTGACAGAATAAGCGGGAAATATGAAAAAAACTATGAATAATTTTTTGATGATTATCTACTGTTTTTAATGGCTCGAAAAGGGGGTTTAGCTTGACCTAGAAAACTGAATGAAAGATCAAATCACCTAATTTTACAACAAATAATTTGATTTTAAACTAAAATTTACCATTTTAAATTTTTAAAATGGTATTTTTATGTGGTCAATAACATGGTAGCTATCTTTTCCGTATGTTATAGCACGGCCGTTTTTTTTTCTTGGCGTTCCGCAAAATGGCCGTTTTGCTTGATAACCTCAAAGTAAATATTATAACGTATATTATGGCATTCATTAGTTCTATAACTCATATTTAAAAAAAAATCAACTTTACAAGAAATTATAATGATTGAAGTTGTAAACATAACCCCAAACTTACACTGGTTTTACAGATAATGGGTGAAATCAGCTGTTACATTATATGTTACTCACGTACGTACGTACGTACTCGCTTTTATAGGAGTTGATTTACAAAACATCATACAAAAATTAAAATGTATCTTCAGAGGCAGGGAATACGTGGTCTTATTGATGTAAGAAATGATCATACTGTTTGTGCAAAGAAAGACAAAGACTTACTTATTTAATACTAGCACAGTACCCGTGGCTTCACTCGTACGTATGAAGAAATATCGGGTAAGTATAGAGAGTTTACGCAGTTCCAGCGCTGAAAAACTTTCACTGAGTTTCGCCCAGTGTCTTCACCCTGGGGACGTGCCCTCAGCACGGTTCCGGACATCAGTAGGGTTTTACGGTATCCATATTTCTTGTTTTATGTTAGGTACTTGGGATGGGTCATAGGTTGTTTTCTTTTTTAGGTGCTCCTAGTGTGCAGTTCAACCCCTTCTTTATAGCCCAGTCAATAAAGGCCGTAAATAACCATTTGTCACAACAAATTAGGGGCAATGACTACATATCAATTGATATGTAGTCATTGTTAGGTTTTTTTTTTTTTTTGGGGGGGTTTAAAGGCGAAAAACCTGGGTGGTTATCATCGCCTGGATAACGAAGAGCATTCATATAATGCTCATACAATCACACACGGGTATAAAATTAAACTTTTAATTTACACACACTACAGACGATACACTATAAAAACAAAAACAACGATAACAACAATATTATCCATAGTCATTGTTAGGGGAAAGCTGAATTTTTTATATGTGATAGACCCTTATGAACATATATTTAAAAAAATAAAAATAACACTATTCTCACTCTTATACGTTTAATTACCAAACACGTTTCAACGACAAAGTCGTCATCCTCAGTGGTATATGAGCTACAACTTACAGATTATTCCTTATGAACATGTGACTTTTATGACCCTTATGACTTTTCTCAAAAGTCCCCGCCTCTCCCCCTTGTGCTCCCCCCTCCACCCCCTTGAAGTTTACAAATGCAGTAGGGTGGGGGTTTACTCCGTCTCGAACTTGAAACCTTCCTCCACGTATCGTTCTGAGTTGGGTAGTCGTCAGTCGAGCTCTGTTGTTGCGAAGTTAGGTTAGCTTTTGTGCCGGTTGCCAGGTGGTTATTGTGTTATTTATCTCGGGATGGGTGTCGTGTTCGCGATTAATTGTAAAACTCTACTTGAATTATAAAGAAAACTGTGTTTTGTTGGTGGATTCTCTGTTGATTGAAAGCAAATAGAGGAGTAATTGGACGAAACCAAAACGGTAAGAGATACACACTTTGCTTGTTTTGTTTGTATTGTATTAGAATACATCTTTTGCGGGTTAGTATCAAATTGTTTCTACGCAACCTTATATCTACAAAAGCGGCGCCCAACCCGTTCTGTAGTTTAGGTTAGGCTAACCTAGGTATAAACAAAATATTACTCCGTCTCGAACTTGAAACACGATCTCAAGCCTGCAAAACCTCATTTTCGGCCCTAGGTGCGAAATATACTATTGTTCTTATAAATTTTTCGAAAAAATTTATATTAAAGGACCTATTAAACAACAAACACAAAAAAAAAATAATTTCAAAACGCAGAAGAAAATACAGATTTTTTTTTAATATTGTAAATTTAGTTTTTCATCATGCTTAGGCTCACTTATTTATTTTGAACAGTTTTATGAATATATGTCAGTGTTTCGTTGTTTCATAAAGTAAATTTATAAAGTTTTAATTTGTCATGAGTTAAAATGTTATGTTTATTCCTGTTGTCTGGTGTCACGTTTGTTTATATCAATGTCACGAAAAATGTCGATTCAGTGAGTGGGTGGCAAAAAAAACTGTAATATTTGGGTAAGTACGCTTTAAAAACATCTTAAAAGTTTATTTTTAATTTTAGATACGATATTATAGGTTATATTTTACATGTGTAAAAACCCGCCGGATGGTCCGGAAGTTTTTTTATCTGGACGAGGGTCCGGATTATAGGGAGTCGACTGTAGTTAACAAATATGTCTTGTTTTAGGTACAACTAGATAATTTTATCATTGCCACTATTGGTATATTTGAAACAAACTAAACCCTTTGTTTTTCTGTTGGTATCTTGTATATATATACTGTAATAAACTTTAAATGGGAAAAAACTTATTGTGTTGGGTGCAATTTAAAATCTATAGATGGAACACTTATAATGCTAGTTTTACTGGCACATGACTGCATTTTCCATACCTTATATTTTGCCAATAAACTGTGTGGTGCGAGAGAAGTAATCTCCAAGGCCAAAGGCTGGGTTGGGAGAGTTTCACCCAGTCCTTATAAAAAACTCTTTATGGTAAAGCACTGACATATCAAAATACCCAGCCTAAACCAAAAGTCTCTCAAGTATGAAATTTAACACATATATTAACCTATTAGAGATGAGGTAACTACAAAATTTGCAAATGTAAAAAAAATCATTTTCAAAAATTAAAAATTTCCGATAGTAAACTTAATTAAATTTGTTAGTGTTGAACATGTTGTTTGTCGTAATAGTATTTCTACTCTTAATGTATTGCATATTTGCTGACTTAATACAAGACGAATACTTCAAAGATACAGGGGATGATCGTTTATTTATGAAGTTACATAGCGAATTGAATGCAAATTCTCTGTGAATGAGGATTAAACTGGTATTTATTGCTAAAAAGTTTTACAATTTATATAATATTACATAAATTTGCCACTGGCATAAACAAATAAAAAGATGAACCGACACCCTATCTCTTAGATAATCCTTTAATATATTAAGTAAATATCCCGGTATCTCGAAGCTTTCTAGAGCCCCAATCATGTCTGACCATCTAGCAGAGTTGAAGGCGTTACGAACATCGAAGGTAGCCAGCAGTTCAGTATTTCTTCTTCCTTTACAAACCTTGTACAATATCAAATTAAACCCTGTCAAATTAAACATAGATATAAGACATTTTGAATGAAGTAATAAATTAAAAATACAAAGGGAAGAATTAGGTACCCTCTATAGGAATCCTGTAATTAGGGTTACCTTTACTTCAAAAACAAAGTAAGTTATTTTTTTAGAGTTTTGAATAACAGAAACAATGAATTATAAGGAGTTTTACAGCAATTATTTTTTATATAAGAATTTTTTATGCAGCAGTTGATATAAACTGGGCTTAATCAAATTTTAAAACTGTTAAATAAATAATAATGTTGTTTGCATTTGCGGCTTTTCCTGTAAGGCATGAATCAAACAAAGCTTACAAATTGAAAAATAAATACGTTAAAAGAATCTTTTTAGAAAATTTGAAAAAAAAATTAAACAGGATGAGCCGCGAGTAACCGGCATAATTTTGGAAGGTGATTGAGGCCCTGAAAATAAGCAAAAGTTGTCATATGAACGCAGGACAAAAACGCAAACGCAAAACATTATATATCAAATTTTAAATATTTATATAAATGTAAATATTGTTTCACCTATTACTCTTCACTTATAAAGTAATTATTTATCGACTTTCAAAACGACAGTCTTTATTATTTGACTGGTTACAGCTATTAGTTATAGAACTACACAAGTTATGTTTTCAGTGATTGTTAGGCAACAAACTAACTACAGTACGTTAAACAAATAAAAGAGCACTGTGGCGACAAAATCACACTGATTTAAATAAAAACCCGAACCACAAAACAAGGAGCAAAAACTATAACTAAACAACTAAATTGTAAGTTAAGTTTAATACCTTACCCTTATGTACATTTCGATGACATGGTCATCATCCTCAGAGGGTTTTAACACTACTAGGTATTAAACTTAACTTACAATTTAGTTGTTTAGTTATAGTTTTTGCTCCTTGTTTTGTGGTTCGGGTTTTTATTTAAATCAGTACAGTACGTTATTTTAAGGGTGTGCACACCATTCGAGTAAAAGCATCGAGCCCAGTAAGCGTAGTCAGCCTGATCTATGAGATTGCGTGACTAGAATATCGCTTGTAAACACTTACGTTTTTACTAATGCCGGTCTTATTTTTAGTCTCCGCCATGTGAGTACGACATTTAAATTTGCAGAAAGCTCCAATGTACAGTTAGTAGGTAACAACATTCACCTTTACTGCCATCAAGTGACTCGACTGAAAATCATGTTTTTCGTATTGTTTATAAGCAAATCTCTTACATAAAAATAAACATTTCACAATTTTCGTCACCTAAGAATTATAGTTTACACGTTCATGAATGATTTCCTGCAAATTACGAAAGATTATCTTCAAAATTCGAAGAAAGATCAGTTATATTGCTTAGGACTGTATGGGACTGGTTCGTCCTGGCATACCCCTATTTAGCCATATCAGATCTGCATTCGAAATATCTATGATAGTGATATCAATATCACTATCATATTAATTAAATATGATATTAATATCAAAACATTAACAAATTTGATTGTATTCTACAAGTATTTCTTCAATGTATTTATAATGGTATAATCAGTGGTTCAGGTAGCGTAGGAAAGAGCAAGATATATACAAACCATCTCGCAAGTTAAAAATCGCAAAATCTTTTGTTTCTTAAATAAATATGAATACAATTTAATTGATGTTTTAATATACTGTTAAACATTTGACATAAATGTGTCATTCAACATGCACGTAGAACATGCAATACTATAGCTTTACCAGTGTATCGAAATATAAAATGTCATACAAATAATTTGAAGCTTTAAATTTGTAGGGTCAATCATGTCACGAAAAGAGTTTAGTAGATTACAACAGTGACATTTTTGCTTCCGGTAAAGTTTTTAAATACTGATTACTTCTCATAGTTTCAAGTACATCTCTGCCATCAAAACATAATAATAACCGAGCACCCATTCAAAGAGACATTCCGACTGTTACAGCTAAGTTAATACCCCTGTGAACGCCGCCATTTAGGGCATCATGGGTGAAATGCCTGCCATAAAGGGAATGGACAGAGTGTAGTTAAATTATAATTGGACTCGGAGACCAATGCTACTAGAATTCTATTATTTATAACAATAAACTAACTCAAATTAAACAATTAAAGCGTACAAAGTGGCAACAAGAAACTCCACACGATGTAGAAAGCATTGAACTTCAGCGATCGCTTTAATTTGTATTTTAAAACATTGACTTCTATCGTTATTTCATAAAACGGGCTCCAGTCAGACGGTAGCTTGTCGAAAGCTTCCTGTGCTGCTTGCCACTGAAGTCATTTTTATGACGCGTGTTGTATGTATGCACATCAATACCTGGTTTGTCCTTTCTTAATCCAGTAATTCACTGGATGATAACCTATGTTTCGGGTAAATTATACACCCATCTTCAGATCACAACACAAACAAATGTCCCTTCTTCATTAGGTCGTCAGAGAAATAAAAAAATCGCAACACAAAACCTTAAAAATATAGGTGCGTGTACTTAAGCTGCACGTAAGAAGTTGTACTTCTCTTGTGTGATTAAATAATTAAGATTGATTGTAGAAAATTGATGTTAGGCTATCAATAAATTATATATTAAAATTTCATGCAAAAGAGGCATAGTTTTTTTGTATAACTAATTTCACCAAGCCGAGCTGCAATAGAAATTAACCGCTAACATAATTTAAAACATAAATAACAATAGTTAGTAGTAGGTTATTCGTTAAATATTAGATTAGGAAAAGGTTAAATAAAACTTAATTAATGAGTTTTGCTATTACAATATTTGAGTAGTCTGTCTTATGCATATATTACAAATATTAAAACAATTTTTAGTAGTGGGGATATGGGATAGGTATTATCTAGTTTCTATAATAATAAAATAACAAGAAAAAAGTGTTTCCCGTCGTTGTGTGTGCTTTCTGTGTGTGATGGTCACGTTAAGACCTGCAATTTTTAACATAGATAGACAAAAGTGAGGCCGAATCCACTTCATTGTGCTTTCATTTAGCGTTAACACGGTTTTTGAAACTTCTAATTAATACAATATAAGTCATACTTATGCATTAAATAAAAATATTTTAAACAGAAACCCCTCACTAATGCAATCCATACTTAGTGCATTAAGCAATAACGCCGCGCATGAGTGACCAATAAACATCTCAAATCTGCACAGGTATTCTATTGGCTGCCTTTTTCTGGAAACTTGTTGGGAATTATACAAATTTACTATCACTATTCTTCTTTTTTATAATGAGCGTAAAGAAAAAATCAGTATATAACTTCAAAACATTAAAGTTAATTAAAACTCGACATAATATGATTGATAAAAAAAGCGACGTAAGTGTTAACAGACTCCGTTTTGTATGTGATTTATGGTTATGTGCCGTGAACGTTTTACGGGGCTTGACGACCTAATGGGCTGATATTTCTACATAATAGTTTTCTGTGTTATACTCTGAACAAAGGCTACCCAAAGCTAGTGATTAACTGGGTGAAAAATCATGTAGAGGACGTTTTAGAGAATATTTTAGGTTACTTTTTATTCCGAAAATATTTAAAATTCCTGGTAAAAGAAATTGAAAGATTAGGGAATTTGTGGACAATGTTGGGGATATTACGTGTCTATTTCGATCTGTCTTACATTATGTACAGGTCACACCTACCCCCAACACCAAACTTAGATCCAAGTGCCTCTGTTCTAATCAAACATTTCCGTAATAAATCCTATTGAAAAATTAAAAAAAAATAAAATAATGAACAAAATTATGGATTTTGTAGTTTACATTGACATCACCATATGTAACCGCAAGGACTGCAAATATAAATGAATGCATGACACATTTAAATTATTTGGACTAGCTAAGGTCATGGAAAAATGAAAATATACATATTAAATTTTACGTGTGTGTGCATTTTTTGTCATCATAATTTCATAAATATAAATTTTATTGAAATGTTATAATTTAAATATTTAAAATTAATTTTAAGACGCATAAAGTTGTAAAAAGGGGGACAACATTAGTTTTGTTAAATTATTAGTATTGTAAGTATATGACCCAACTTATAATCTAATCTATATATAAAAAAGCGAAATACCACTGACTGACTCATCACAGTATCTCAAAAACCATATCACATAGGAACGTGAAATTTGGTACTAATATTGATCATAGGGCGTTAGAGGCGCACTAAGAAAGGATTTTAAAATATTTGGCCTCTAAGGGTTGAAACCACCCCTAAAACCAAAAATATTGTTTGTTATATATCTCAAAAACCATATCACCTAGGAATGTCAAGTTTGCTACAAATATTGCTCATAAGCGCAAGTCTTTCTATTATCAATTATGTTTTAATGCCGGTGGAAAATTGTTGCTCTACAAAAACAAGCATGAGGTCCAAGACGCTCTTGATTCATTTTAGAAAGCAGGTTTGATTTGACCTGAAAATGTCATTTCACAAGTACAGCTTGAAATTGAATAGAAGAAAATTTTGTTAAAAGGACAACACTGGTAGGTTGAGTGGGACGAGAGAGCGCCCTTTTGTCAGCTGTCTTGCCTCCCTATCAATGACGCCTCGCGTATAGGCACTGTAGAACTCCTATTTTCATTTGATTTGATATCGAAGTCTTTAATTCTTTCTTTACACTTGTGCTATATATAATCATGCAGCAATGTCAGTAGTCATCTCCAGTTTATGAAAAATATACAAAAATCATTGTATGGAACTGTGCGTTTTACAGTTCCATCGGGGTGGTATTTGGCTGTTATACGCACAAGAACCTGTAAACGGATTTTGTTTAAATTAGACTTACTTTAGATATTTTAATTAGCTAGAATGTAAACACAATCTAATTAAAGTAAACAAAACAACGATATGCTCACTTTAGATCACTTGGCTAAATAGGTAGAAAAATTACTTATTCGTTTTAGATGTAAAAAAGGTATAACTAAATTACATTTACCCGCCGTGTGCATTCGTTCTTCGTGTTTATTAGGCTACTCGTTTCGAAACATATGTTTCATCATCAGGTAAGTTATATTAAAATGGTCACAATACATACAACACGAAACATATAACATGCGGTAAACTTTGTGAAGTCGGTCGACCCTCAGATGAAGTAGACGTCTAATAAACGAAATATCGAATATTTCAAATCGCGTAATAAACACGCGGAACGAAGTTAAACGACGAATAAAAGTGAAATTCAGTTGTGTCTATACTTGCATATTAATACAAAGAGGCTAAACATGCTTTTTATAGTCTATAGGTATTAGGCCTGTAACATGGTTTTCTTGCAAAAACCTACCATCCAGAAATTAGTTTAATATCCTATTGTCTTTCCTTACTGATTATGAAAAACAAGTACGGTACTCCTTTAAAAAAAATTTAAAAAAAACTTTTACACACCACGAGAATACGTATGTTGTATGTTTTAATAGAATATTGGACGTATTCACGTACATTCAATGTGCGAGTGTTTGTGTGGTGAAACGGCCGTTTTAAATTACACGACAAAATTGACTATTTTTCAATAAGCTTTGGTGAGAGTTGTGAATCATTCTTATAGATTGGTTGCAATTATATAATTATACACATTTTTTAACCCTGTGTTGTTTTAATTGCTATTGTAAGTTTATGTAGCCTATGTACGCAAAATTGCAATTTTCTGGGTTAAATACCAGAATTTTTATTTCAAACTTTACTAAACTTATAACATTGCTCCTTCAGTTGATATGTAAACCAAATAAGGATCGAATTTTTTTGCATTAGCTTGAACTTATTTCATGAAGGCACTAGGTACGTAACCGTATGCCTGTTGTTAGAGGTGCGGAAAGGTAATGTAGACTCGTTCGATCCAGTTACCTACTTTTTGGGATCGGCGACACAAAAACATTGTTCTTTTTGCCGGTTATTTTTAGTGGCAATGATCTTGGGTGGATTTGTTACAAATATTGTGCGGCCGGTCAATACTAATGAAATAATGTCTCTTAATGTGTGCAATTTGTTAATAAGTGAAATCGGATAAAGTAATTTGTTATGGAAGGCGAGCCTTGCATTACCAAAGGTTTCTTTATACAGTCTGTCAAACCTATCTACACGATGAGACACTGACCTACTGCCAGCGTCTCTCCAAGGGAAACTTGATTTAATCTCAATAATGCAATAAATACGCGAGTGCGTAATTAATAAATGAATTCAAGTCTTTCGGATTTCGGTCATAAATGTATTTTTCATTAAATCAAGTCTTCATTACACAAATACCAGTTGATACTGGTACAAGATGTGCACTTCCTGCTCGATAGCCAACAAACAATAGAATCTGAACTCAACTTTACCACAAACCTTACTGGATTTCTTCATTGCAATACTCCAGTGTTTTTCTTTAAATAAATATTTTCTGAACTTTTGTGACAATAGACTTAAACTAATAGTGAACTTTAATTTAAATAAAAAAGGGGAAATTAGTTTTACCAGTGTAAGCTTTTCCATTTGTATAGTAGGTTAGGTCTGGTTGTCTAGTTAAATTAATTTAAAACATAAGGGCGGTGGCTAGCTAAACTTTTCGGTTCTACAGCCCCCAAGGGTTGTTACAAATTTTATATATTAAGTGACGTCACGAATTATTTTTTTTAATAATATAATCTTAACCTTTTTTTTATTACATATGTGCACATATTTTTTATATATATATATATATATATATATATATTAGTATTATATTTGGATAGATTTAAGTATATGTTTTCTTGCTGAATAACTTTCTACTTGTAAAGATGGCCAACTCTAACTCTTGTCTAGTTTTAAAAGAGAGTATCAATCACTAATTAAGATCTTGACAATCAAGTTTAAGCTTTGTTATTCTGTAAGAAAAAGACAAAATTTTATTAATTGTTGTAAATTTAAATAAATGGAGGGATAATTTGTTCATTTTTTTAACAGAATTAAATTTAAAAAAAGGACATCAATCTTAAAATATTTTTGATCATTAATATATCACTTCAACATTTGTTTTCTTGGTTAAGGGCGTGTAAACCTTTCTTTGTTTATGTATATATAAATATATATATATATATACACCAAGATTTGAACTTGGTGAATAAAAAATCAAAGCTGATTTAAATGTAAAATTTGTTTATTTTTGGAGTTATCCTGAAATATTTTGGTAGTTATTGTAAATGAATAACTAGGGCATTTGACGTTTGGACAAATATTGTTCCTTAAACAAGGTAAGAAACAATTTACTTTTTTTTTGAAATTTGACATGTGCAGTCTGTCGGGTCCAGTACGCATTCCAAATTGAAATTCACCCTAGACTGTCACGCCTCGTATTTCACTATCAGACAGAATAATAAATGATTTCTAATAAATAAATATTCTAGAGCTATTTTAACATTACAAACTATATATACAGGGTGTCCCCCAACTCTCTGGACCCCTTTTGTGGATATGTTCCTGGGATCCAGGCAAACATATTTCACAATATAAACATGGGTCTATGGTGCTTATTTTTCGTCTGTCTGTTTACGTGTTTTTTACATAATACTTCATATTTTTGAAAATAGAAAAGATATTGAGCTCAGACTTTGTATACCTATTTGTCGCGTAACCTTTTATCACTGTACGAAAAATACGAACAATATTTTAAATATTTTCAAAATGGCAGACTTTGTAATTTTTAATGTGAAATATCTCAAAAACCGCTAACTTTACAAAAAAATACACGAGACATAAAGTTTGATTTTTTTATGAAACACAATGTTTTTTTATTTTGTCTGTAGCTCAAACGAATAAACGTAACATTTATCAAAAAAGGATGAATCAAGTTTGATTGATTGAATAGAATACCATAAAGGTAACCCGGTTCAATAATCGCGCGGATTTCACCGTGAAGGCATCTTACGATCCGATACACAACGGCCGAGTTTGAACGCTGCGAGCGAATCGAAGCAGTCCATAAGCCGAGGCCACAAGGCAGAGGTACAAACAAATTCTACTAATATATTTCGTACATGCAGGCCAGCTGTACGAGTAGACCAAGTTTCCAAATTGTCGGTTGAAACATTAAAACATATAAATTTAATCTTGGAAATTTGCTAAACTTACCTCAGCTGTTCTCAGATGCATGATGGAAATATTGAGTATCGTACAAAATTTCAACTCAATATGTTATGCCGTTCCAGAAACACATAGTTTTTAGTGAAAACAAATAGACAGATAGCTTGGTAAAATAAACGTTACTGGACATATTGATGTTGTATGCTTAACTTATATTTTATATCCACACAGTTGTATTATGTTTTAAGAGTTTCAAATAATGTGATAATAGTGTTTGCTGTATTTATCTATTGAACATTATCATCAGAGTATTAAACCAATTCCAAACTGTAGTAACAGCACCAAACAAGGGATGCCACTTAGTATTTTGTTCTTTGAAACCTTTTTATACGACTACAAGGTTTTTAATTTATTTAATCTCTTATAATTATCTGTAATTTTCACCAGTAGGCTGGAGTTAGATACCATCCCATAAAATATAATAAACCGTGACATATAATGCAATCCCGGGTGAATTTTGTTTCAGCCTGCGGAAAGTGGGTCATTTACAAAGCCCGGTGGTAATACATTGCGGTTTATCACTGCAGGGCTACACGCGGGTGCTATGTGATATATTTATTTCATAAGGACACCACACAGCGATAAAATCGTAATATGCTGTAGTGTGTTAAGCACTTACGTTGTATGACGATGTATTAGAAGTTTTAACTATTTTACCCATTTTAGGCGGGTTTACACCAGCGATTGGTTGAAAACGGTGTTTTAAACAGTTTGGTTATACGCAGTTGGTCATAATAGATTTATTGGAAGCGGTTGGTTGGAAACGGTTGGTTGAAAACGATTGGTTAAATTCGATTGGTTGGAAGA
>JAGFPH010011729.1:6357-17502 GCA_018207615.1 Philaenus spumarius | reverse complement strand
ACTCGTAACCTAGCTTAAGCGATAAGTGTAAATTAAAATGAAATACTCACACAAAATCTTTTCAAACAATGTAAAACTATCACTAAGCATAGTTTATAGTCATATATTTACACTAAAATGTTAAATCACTGGTTTATTAATATTTTTTTTATCGGCATACATGTTTGTAAAGAACGCTTATAGAATTCTTAGGCCTAGACAGCTGATCGACACAGATATGCGCAGAACATTAACACAGTTTGTTTGACTATCTTCAATATTTATTCACATTATGTGTTAATAATTATTATAACATTTATTATAAATGACATTATTTAGTCTTAAAAAAAAATTACTTTTACCTATTTAATTATGTTGAAATTATTTTTTTCGCAAATGACGAAATATCGTCAAATGATCTTGAAATAATCTTGAAATAATTTACGCATTGAAATAATTTGACGATATTTCGTCAGATGGTCTTTTCCGTGTATTTTAAAATTGACGAAATATCGTCAGATGGTCCCAAAAGAGTTAAAAAAAATTGACTCAATACACCATAAATTACTCAGCTATACTCTAGGAAGATAATGTGCTTAGATGATGACATTTGAACCACTGCAACTTCAAAAGGTTCAAACGTTCTACGAACAACAAAATAAAATAGTAATAATAGCGCCTTAATTTCTTTCTCTTATATACAAATATTTCAAACCAAGGATCTTTACTTAAATAATTGAATTTCACGACAGAATTGAATTGAATTATCTTTATTTAAGGCGAGATTAGGACTTTGGGGTCCTCTCTTTCACCTAACCAATTACATAAATACAAATCATACCACATTAATTAAAAAAATATTACAAAACAAAGAAACGGTGAAACAGATAAAGATAATACGTTTTCTAATTAATATAATAGTACTGCGGTATTTTTTAAACAAGAACTAAACGAGACAACAGACAAGAAACAAACATAAATTACATGAAGAAAGAAACAGATTTAATGAACTAGATCTGTCTTACGAAAGTAGTCTTGAAGGGAGCAAACTGTATAATATTAATTTTAACACTGTAAGTAACAATCATATAGTTATTTTAAACAGTAACCCATTGATTAAAGATAAAAACATTTGTCGCCACAGTGCTCTTTTATTTGTTTAATAAAAACATGTGTTTAGATATGCTTTAATATAAAACCGTTCACAACGCTGTGATCGATTCAGTCGGCACTTTGGTAAGTCGTTAGGGTTTGCTTTGTAAATTTTAAATACATCACATTTATGGGAATGATATACGTGTACTTCAAGCAAACACAAGAACATGGTCAGAGATCGATTTAATACACAGTTTGTATAAAAAGTATAGGGAACCATTTTTTTTGACGTGACTGTACGTCGCAGCGCGCACGCGCCGAATGGGCTCGGTGATGAGAGGTCTGACCTCCAAAACCAGGGTTACCAGATGTACTATAATTATAGTATTTGTATCATATTTTTTTGTTTTTACTATAACAACAAGCTATAGTACACAAAAATGTACTATAATTTTCGCCATAGATTTGACAGTGAAGTAACACTGCAGATTGTTTACCTTCGCCTTTTATCATGTCTGAGTCAAGGACAGGGGTATCGCCCTACAACAGGAAAATGCTATAAATATAAACTGAGATTTTGAAAAGGTACAATTTCCTATACCCTGTCTTGGAAAAATTGGAAGAGAAGCTTTGTCTTCTGACTACCGTCAGTTCCCTCCCACAATCATGCCACTAGTATTAGTTTTAAAAAGAATAGCTGAAGGGTACGATTTTCAAGAATTGGATAATGAGCGGAGAAAGCTTAGTACAGTATTATTAAAGATCAACTGCCAGATGACATTACAAATCTGGTGATGACGCATTTTGGTTTTAACCAAGCAAATACAAAAATATTCTTGATGAAGAAGAATTTAAATGTTTACCAAAGTTTGCACTTGATGTGCTATGTCTTCCTGACTCCAACGCAGATTGCGAAAGAATATTCAGTAAAACTAAGTCACGGAACAAACTTATAACTCAAACTGCCAATGGGATTTTATTGGCTAGTGATGGCATCAAATCAAGTAGAGATTGTACATCGTTTAAGATAACTGAAAGTATGTTGTCAAAAATGGCATCAGCAAACTTGTACAAGTACAAAAATAAAAGAACGCCTACCTCAACTGTAACAGCAAATCAGCCATCAACATCTACCGGCACAGGTTCGACTTCTAACATTCAGACTTTGTTGGACAGTGAAGATGACGAAGACAACATTTGATGATGCTTAGAAAGAGTTCTTTGAAAAAGTAAATAAAGTGTAACATTTTTGTAAATATAGGTTATTTGAATTTTTGTGAAATCATCAGGAACCTAAAACGAAAGAAATTAAGTCGTACTATAATTTTGTGCAAATGTACCATAATTTTGGAGGTGACCGTACTATAGTGGATTCATTAAATCTGGCAACACTGGCCAAGCGTCAGTCGCCTGCAAGCATTTGTGCGGGCTAGATCGAATTTTCAGTGGACCCCTGTCGAGTGACTCGGTGTGGGCTCAAAGTACAGCGAACGATTGAACGGCAGTTCGCCATCAAATTTTGTGTTAGAGTGGGGAAATTGATTACGGAGACATTGGGCATGATTCGTCAAGTGTTTAAAGATCAAAGGATGGCACAAACTGCAGTTTTCAAGTGCCACACGCTCTTCAAAGATGGCCGAGAAAGTGTGGAGGACGAGCCGTCAACGTCAAGAACCGACGACAACGTGCAACGGGTGTGGAAGTGCTGAATTCAGACCGTCGGTTAAGTGTGCGCATGATCGCAGATCGAATTCGTAATGAAAGATGACAGTTCACACCATTATCACTGAACATTTGGCGATGCGAAAGATCTGTGCCAAACTCGTCCTGAAGGTATTGACGGACGCCCAAAAGCAGAGACGAGGGTCATCTTGCGAAGTCCTTCTGCAACGCGTTGAGGAAGACCCTGTTTTTTTAACAATGTGAAATCACGGGAGACTAAAGTTGTTTTTTTTAATACAACCTGGAAACAAAGCTTAGTGCAGAATGGCACACCTCGTCCAAAAAAAGCTCGAATTAGCAAATCCAGAGTGAAAGCCATGCTAATCGTTTTCTACAATGCCAAGGGGGTTGTCTACTACGAATTTTTACCTGAGGGACAAACAGTAAATAGTGCTTTTTACCTAGAATTTCTGAAAAGACTGAAGAGAAGGGTCAACCGGGTGAAGCCAGACATCGCCGGAAATTGGAAATTGCATCAAGTCAATGCACCTAGCCACCTGCTCGAAGGTGACCAACTACCTGACGAAAAATGGCGTCGCGACGATTCTCCAACCCGCTTAGTCCCGACTTAGGAACCAGGAGACTTTTTTCTATTCCCAAAAGTTAAATCCTTCATCAAAAGACACCACCATGGGACCCTAAGTGCCGTCAAAGAAGCTTGCAAGCGTACCCTCAAGGAATCCACCTACCAGGGAGCCTTCGAGTCGTGGGAGAGTCGCTGGCAAAAGAGTATCAAAGCTCAAGGAATGTATTTTGAAGAATTTTAGGGTTTTGTAGCAATATCCAAAATAAATCTACTTTTCAGAAACTTTTCCCAATCCTTTTACACAGACCCTGTATATTAAAATAAAGTTTTTTGACCTGAGTAAATTGGTTTGGTTTGAAAGGTGAAAGTATTTTCAATTATACATTATTGTTTTTTTAGGTTTCACTTATGTGTAAGAATTTTTGAAATGCCTTAAATATATTTTAGTTGCAATTACAATATCGAGTTTAAATTATTACTTAATAACTTAGCACACCATCAAATATAAGTATTGATTATGTAAGAAAAATAAATAATTAATGACAGAAAAAGTGAAAAGTATAAATAAACTGTTTAATATTTATAAAATAAAGGGCATAAATGAGGAATGTGTTGTACCTTCTCTGTTACAAAATGTTTTTTTAATGATTAAGTTAAATATTTGGTTCACCAAAGTTCATCATGAATTCCACTTTATTATTTCTTTGATAAATATATTTTTTTAACAGGAAGATGGTCATGTCAAGTTAAAATAATTCAATGCTCATGATATTTGAACCGTTTTATAATATCTGCATTTATTATCATTCCCGAAAGGGTATGTAGTAGACAATGTCTTACATTTTTCAGTATATTAACAGCCACTTTACTTTTTCAATATACTATGAAATTCTCTATATTTTTTTCAATAAAGTAGATATTCGTCTATATTTGTTTAATATACTAAACAATCAGCCTATTTTCAGTACAGTAGACAATGTCTTATATTTTTCAGTATAGTAGACTGAATTTACTGGGTAAAAACAATCGATTTCAATTATCAGGATAAATTTATTGGGTAAACAGTATAGTAGACAATTGAAAACATTTTTGAATATAGTAAACAGTGGCCTATATTGTTTTAGCACATTAGAAAATCACTCTATTTTCAGTATAATAGTAGATACTGAAATTATAAAGTGCAAGCTTGAATATATTTCAGTATGCCCACCTGGTGACCTAAAGTTGTTATAGTCCTAGGGCCCAGGCCTTTAAAAGTTTATGATTACCTAACTCTTGAGACTTCTTACATCTCTTGTTTAAGTCGAGTCGGACAACGTTTTTATTTGCAACAATTCTCGGTAGCGGGGCGTTTTCCTTTGAGAACCTGGCAAAGTCATTGATTGGATGCGGTAAAAAAAGGTGTAACCTAAACAATAATCTTTTAATCGATAGTTTGTTTTATGTAGAAAGCGAAAAACATTTTGTCGGACAAATATGATTGGTCATTACTGCGCGTCCGACACCCTGAACATGGCAAAGTTATGACGTCATAAAATTTAGTACCTAACCGCTGATTTTTTCAGAATCATTTATAAAATACATATATAACTAAATGGTAACCTTTTCCGACAAAGTTTTCGGGCATTCTTGTTGTCGGACGCCTTAAAGTTAAGGGTTTTATGCAACCCCTATATTTATGATCTAACATAAAATTTTTATTTTATCTTTTTTGTAATAATATTTCAAAAACATTGTACCGTCTGTCCGACAATAACATTGGGGATTTTCGAAAAAAAATAAAAACATACTAATTTAGAATATATTAAAAGTAGCATACATGAAGTAGTTCTACAAAATCAAAACTGCAATACTATATGGATATTTGAAAAAAAAATTTTATGTAGAAACTGACAAAATTTATTTATATATATAATGAATAAATATTTAGTAATTATTATACAATATTAACATATCAATTTAATAGAGTTACATCAATGTAAGCTTATAATTATCTAGTACTGTTATAAACACCTTGTAAACGTTTATACATCAGGGTGGTATAACTGACCACTTCGTTTTTAAATGAAAGAATATATACACTTTGTGTTCTCAATATTAATCACCATTTAATGTTTAGAAAACCAAACTTGTAATCCATTAAAATTGTATGCCATAAATATATAATGAGACTGTTACCTTGTACATACCATAGGCCAGGTATACTATCGCATATATTATTTCTCAAGACTATTTTTTTGTCGGTACGCCATAACTTCCTTAATACATCATCAAATTACATGAATGAGGCATCATTTTAAAGCTTTCCTTAACCACTACACGGGAAAAATAGACAAACAGCTTAAAATTCATGTTTTAATATCAAAAATTGATTTAAAAAACTTTTATATTATACTCTGTATGTTCCAAATGAAAGGCGCCATCTACTAACCATCTGTTTAACTAGCATGACAGCTGTTAGTTAGATTGTTTACACTGTAAGGTTGTATAGGGAAACTGTTTTTTATAAACCAATGTAAATAAATAAACTTAATTAACTGAATTAAATCAACGTGTTAAATCAGGTAAATGTAGGCCTACTCCGAACTTGCGAAATATTCGCACGGGTCAGCTAGTGTATCTTTATTCTTTGTTCCAAAAATATCTTCTCTCTCAATAAGCGAAAGCATGGCGTTTTAGCATGCTAGTAAAATTCCGTTATTTTTCTGTTAACCTCCAAAAATTAATAGTTTACCAAAGTTAGCTTTTCAAGCATCGGGTTTGTGCTTTAAAAATTTACCATAATGGATTGTTTTTTGTGTCATTATTTGTGTGATTTCAATCCTCAATTTAAGCAAAAAAGGGAAGAAGTTAAAGCTTTTTCTCGTGAAATATGGCTTTTGTGCAACGAATTTCTAAGAGCTCGCAAGTACCATATGCATACATTCAATCAAGTTGTATTGCCTCAGAGATGGGAAAATGATGAGATTAGATAGCATTCTAGCTGTTACAAAGAGTTTAGTGTAATAAAATATCTTCTCACTGAAAGGTAAGTTTATACTTACTTATTATTAATATTTTTAGCGGTTAAAACCTTCCGTAGTCATGTATTATCGAGTTATTATATTTCACTTTAAAATATTTAAATAATTTACTCTAGTAATCTTTTTCTAAAATTCAAGATTATTATAACTACAGTATAAGTTACGGTTTAGTAAATTATCGGACTTGGGAAACGTAACAAATGAATGCTGAAGCCCTTATGAGAGCACCTCCAGAATTGTGTTGCCTCAAAATGTATAAGAGATGCAGAATGAAAATATCCACTTATTAGTTGGGGAGGTTTGCATAACGTTTTGTTTTTTTATAAACGTTTACAGATTTGAACCGGTTATATTTCCCAAAATATGATTGATAAAGAATGAAGTTTTATATAAAGAATGTCTTACTCTTAAAAATCTAAAAAAAGGTCTCTACAAATGTTTGGCTTAAATAAATGTTTCATCCGGAAAGTAGTGGTTTCAGATTTTCACATAGTTGACTTGAAAAGGGAAAGAAAGAGGCGGGTGGTCGGCTCTCCCCGTACGTGAAAATCTAACCCGCTATTTTCTCGTTAAAATTTAAATTTTAAACAAATATTTTTAGAGACCATTTTGTAGATTTCGATGAGTAGGACATGTCTTATAAATAAATATTCAAAGAAAATGTGTTACAGAAAATGTCAAGATATTGCCATTTTAAATTTTAATTGTTGATAACAAACGTTGTGGAAATGTAAATACTATCATTCACTATCGCGCAGCACATATTTATTTACGCCAACAGTGAATCTAAAGAATCTGATGAAGATTAATAATTATAATATTTACAAAGCACTTGAAGTAAACTTAAATTTAGATGCACTTAAATAAACATAGTAATAATTGTAATTTTAATGTTAACACTTGTTAATTATATATTTCTAAAATACTATTTTACATACAATAACACCAATATAAAACGGTAAAATAAACTAAAAATTTACTATTAGGACATATGGCACCATCCTAATAGTTTGATAATATTTACTACACGTATTTCATATTCAATGATACTGAAAGAAACAAGTAACATTTACTGTATGTTTTATAAATGTATTCCAAAATAATATGTTAATTTAAATAGTTTCTCTATTATAGTCCTCATTTATAGTTAAAGCAATCACAATTTGTATTAAGTATAACCAAACAATTTTGATTTTGTCTTCTTGCTTATCCGCCTTTCTTAGCTTTGTCTTATTTTCGCTTGACGCGTTTCGGGTAGACCCCATCTTCAGAAGCTTTGTTTTATTCATTATTGTTGTGATTTAATGTGTTCTAACAACATCAATCCTCAATCTGCAATACCTGTTTTAAATTGTTTCAAACAACATATGACAGATTTTAAGTTTTGGCCGAAATTTTCTAGGTTTTTATAACTAGCCTTATTCACCTCACTTTAACCAAGTGCTAAGACTTAAAGCTTTGACTTAATAGTGAAAGCTAAAGCTAAAACTAAAAGCTTTTGCTTATTTTTTATTCGACAGACCCAGTAGTCCATCACTCTATTTTCTGTACAGTAGACAATGGTTTATATTTTTCAGTATAGTAGACTGAATTTACTGGGAAAAAACTATCGATTTCAATTATATCAGGATAAATTTATTGGGTAAACAGTTTAGTAGATAATTGCCAACATTTTTGAATATAGTAAACAGTGCACTATATTTTTTTAGCAACTTAAACAATCGCTCTATTTTCAGTATAGTAGATAATGGCTTAAATTTTGTCAGTACAGTAGACTGAACTTACTAGGTCAAAACAATCTATTTCAATCAGAACAAGATAAATTTATTGGGTAAATTACAGTAAACAATCCCCTAATTTTTTAATACATGGTATCCCGAAAGTCAGATTACCGTAAGTAACAAAGACACTTGTACAATTAATTCAACAATTTATTTCAATTAAATTTACAACCTGAACTTTTATTCTGCCAAAGTTTTAAACTTACAACACCTGTTCAAAATGCCTTCCATCTACTTCAATACATTTTTCACACTTGAAACTAACTTTTTACATAAATATACTTTGTTATTATTTAATAGTTGAAATTCGTTTTCGATGGCTGCTCTCAGTTGCTGCAAATTTAAGGTATATTGAGCAAAACCATTATTTTTCACAATTCCTCAAACTAAAAAGTCTAACGGGGTTAGATCACATGATATTGAGGCCAATCAGTTGTATCACGTCTTACTCGTCGAATGTATTGCTGAGACATTCCCTTACCATTAAGGCCCTCTTCACACTACGCAATTCCAAGTCGACACGACGGATACCCGAGTAGCGTCAATTTGAGTTGCTTGTGAGTTTGATATCCACAGGTGATTTAGTACTACACACTGAGCATACTGAGAAGCGATTCAGTCTGTTCAGTCGGCTTCTAGCCGTGGTGAACCTCGTTCTAATAACCCTGATTTGACTTCTGACCGAGTGTTTCAACATGTCAAGTGTAGATTCGTCAAGTGATGATGATGATGCCATTATAGCCCATTATTATTATAACTATTATTGAAAAAAGAAAATCGGAAGAATCTGGTGTCATCCTTACATTCAAAGAAACGTTCACTGTCGTTTATTTGTTGCTGCTAAAAAGCTAGAAAAGACTGATTCTAAGTTTGTAGCATTCTACCGCATGACGAAAGAATCATACTTATACTTGATTAAAATTGTTTCTCCATCTATAAGGCAGAGGAATACACAAATGCGGGAATGTGTGAGTGCAGAAGAAAGAATATTGATCACTTTGAGGTAAGTAATTTTATTTCTAACTCTGTTAAATTTTAAATAGTTTTACATTGCATTTCTACATGTTAAATCATATATACAAGAAAGAAATATTATGTTGGAAACATTGCAATTTCATTCAGGCTGTTGTAGCCATCGAAACTAATCGCGAGAAGGAATTGGTAGTGCCACTTGTGTTTAGTAGAGCAACTTTCGTTTACATTTTTCAGCATTAAAATAGGTTCCATTTGATGAATCGTGATTATGTGAGAAGGGGAAGAATATGAGGAAGTTGATGAGTGATATGACAAATTACTCATACTTTCAGGTATTTGACCAGTAATGTCATCGATAAGTTGAAAAACCTTGCGATTGTATTTTTCAGTTGGTCTTCTGAGACCAAACTGTCAAGAAAAGATTTGATCGTTGCAGTTTTTTTCTTCCATTCTTTTTTTTTCCAACTACAAAGGTTACCATTCCGTTGTCTTAATGGCTTGTTGTGACCCTGACGGTATATTTACAATGATTGAAAGTGGTTATGCAGGAAGAAACAGTGACAGAGGTATATTCCGCGCTTCGGCAATTAAATACTGGTTGACGCACAGTGGACTTGATATTCCGTTACCAGTAAGGCTTGAATGATGAAAATGAGTGCCTTTTTCCTTTCTACTTCATTGTAGATGAGGCGTTCCCATTATCCTCATATTTAATGAGACCATATTCAAAAAGAATTCTTGATAATATAAAAAGAGTTGTCGATTACCGTTTAAGTAGGGGTCGAAAATCTATCGAGTGCACATTTGGAATGATGTGCGAGAAATTTCAAGTACTAAATAGTCCAATCCGTTGCCGAAACCCAGAGAAAATTAATGACATTATAAAAAGTGTTTGTGTTCTCCATAATTTTGTTAGGAAAATAGAAGGTATTCAATACAGCATTCCACAACATAAGGAAATATCCACTAATAGTTTTATGAAACTACAGGTTTATCTTTACCAAATGCTACAATTATACATGGTAAATCTTCTGTTAACGATATAAGAAATTATCTAGCAAATTACTTTGTCACTCTTCAAGCGTCCCTTCCTTGGCAGTGGAACTTTTGTATTTATAGAATTCACATTCACATTATATAACATATTTATAGTAAAATACAATTACAAATAATAATAATAATAATAATAATAAAACAATCGTGTGGCTATTTTCTATTCGTGGCCCAGGTTATTGATAATTTCATTTAGTTTATTTATTTTTCTATTAATGTAATTGGTTTGTTTGTTTTTGTTTGTTCATGTCATCAGCAAAAATTGAATAACTTTAAAAATATTTAACCGATTTTAATAAAATTTGAACCACGTATAGAAAACATACTTATAATAATAATATGAAAAAATCATATTGTTACGACAAATTAATACCTTTACTGATTAGGCCTATACAAATTACTTTCCGATATCTTTATTCGGTGAAAAATTGTTTGTTCATGTCTTCAGTAAAAATTGAATAACTTTAAAAATATTTAACCGATTTTATTAAAATTTGAACTACGTATAGAAAACATATCTATAATATAATATTAAAAAATTACTTTCAGATATCTTTAATCGGTGAAAAATGTTGTGTTCATGTCTTTAGAAAAAATGTAATAACCTTAAAAATATTTAACCAGTTATAATAAAATTTAAACCACGTATAGAAAACATATCTGTAATAATAATATCAAAAAATCTGATAGTTACAACAAATTTCAATACCTTTACTGATTAGGCCTATAAAAAATACTATTTCAAATTCAACAAATGGTGAGCAATAATAAGGCTCATTCTTGGGTCTTGTTTAAGTTTTGGTTGAATGCTTATTTGAATCTTAAAAAGTTATGAACGTAAATATTATTATTAAAACTTAAATCCGACATAAATCTTCCTTCAAAAAATACAAAAACTTTAATTTTAAGAAAAGTTGAAACTGTTAAAAAATGAATGTGTACAATTTTTATCTAAAAACAAATTGAAATAAAGTTATTGCACTAACCTGAT
>JAGFPH010011728.1:18135-33271 GCA_018207615.1 Philaenus spumarius | reverse complement strand
TTAAATGTTCAAATTAAATTATGTCTTATATTTTATAACAGCAGTTGTAATAATGGTTAAAAGAACCCGCAAGGCTCAGGTCTACACTTTAAAACCCTAACCTAAAAGCTAGAAATACAAAAATAATTGCTTAAAATTTTGAAATCAGCTGTTAATGGAACTATTGGAGCAAACAGCTATATAATCTGTTATTTTATTCAATTGCTTGCTATGGTATTAAATGTAAATACATGTGTTGGTTGGTTTATCATTGTAGGCCTAACTTTAGAATTTTGTCCGACTAAATTTACAAATATTTAAATAAAATAGTATATTTCGCACCTAGGGCCGAAAATGAGGTTTAACGATCGAGAGCTGCAAAACCATTTCGGCCGTGGTGCGAATGCTATTTTTCACCACACTACACAATAAAATAAACACTATATAAAATTTAAAAAAAAAATATTTATTTAGCACACATGAAAATGAAACTTTGAGGTTATAAACTAGCTAGCTATGGAAAGTACAGTTGGCAATACCTATTGAATCATTTGCCATATGGGCCTATTTCATAACGAAATTGTGTTGAGATATACGTTCATATTTTAATTGAATAAAGGAACAGCTGACTTTACGGTCCTGGGGCAGAAAAGAGCTACTTTCGGCCTCCAAATGACGTTCCGAAAATAACTGAAAACATCGTAGTGTGGTGAAAAAGTTTGTTTAACAAATGAATTATAGCCTATATGCTACTCAGGTATAGTGCAGCTTTTTATTAGCAAAACTATTTTTTCAATCGATTCTGTAGTTCCAGAGATTACCCCCTACATACAAACAACCAAACAAAATCTTTACCTCTTTATAATATTATACTCCGTTCACCTTGCCGTGGCGCCTGAACGATTAGGAGACCCTTACACACACAAGCACACAAATGCAGCCGTCCCGCCCGCCAGGTAGATGACTCATAGACTAGGGCGTCCAATACGTAACTGCGATTTTCGCAAAACTCAAACTTTAACAACTGATAATGGTATATTTGTAACCTCCGCACAATTTCAAAGAAAATGATACCAAATACGACATGATTACGATAATATATATGTATACTAGCTGAATGCCCGTGCTTCGCTACTGTTGTTAGTAATAATATGCAGTTTGTTGTCAAAATCTACACCAACTCCTTCTAAAACCAACCGTTGTTGTTTCATCCATATCATTAAATTAAATTAAATTTCTGACTAACAATTTTTCATCAAAAGTGAAACTCGACTAACCGTTTACTCGCCATGGGTAGGGAAGTTGTGGTAAATTTATCTCGCATTACCTTAAAATCCCATTTTTTGACGCCATCTTGAAATTGGTAATAGTTATCGTGGATTTTGGATTTGTTCTGAAAAGTAGACAACAATACGAACATTTAAAGTATATGGTTGATTGGTGTCCGACAGCTGGAAGTATACACACTACTCGGGACAGACACGACATTACATTAGGGAAATATGTTTTTCACTGTGATATGTTTGCCGTTTCCGTGTCTGACGAAGTAACGGTGGGTGATAGAGGAAAACAGTAAATTAGAAAGTTGTAGACAATTAAATTTCTGACTGACGATTTTCCGTCTAAACTTGAATCGGACAAACCGTTTAGCCTGTATGAAAGAGATAAAGTGAATAAGCTGCTTTGTGTAATTTTCTGTTTTTGGACGCCATCTTGAAACCGGTAATAGATACATCCGTTTTCGTATTTTCCCTGAAAAGTACGACATCGGGAAGGATGTCTACTATTCTTGGCACGGTTTTATCGTTTTTCTTTTATATATTAAGATAAAAACGACACAAGAAGTAATATTATTTTGGTTTAGGCTCGGGACAAGTTATTTTATTAGTTAGAGTATAGATAGTTGTTGTATTATTGCAACAAACATGAAAGTAAAATATATTAGTTGAGAATTGAAGAATAATTAAGTATAAACATTTTAAAACATCAGTTTACTAACTTAGCTTCCACATTTGCTTCCACATTTCTTATTCACTTTATAGTTTTTGTTGTTTTAATATATTTTAAATGTGTTCTCGGAAAAGTCTTTAACTCCTAATATATTTTGAATGTAAATATTGTAAACAAAACTTCTGGTTATTTTAGTATATACAGTTTTTATATTTTTCTTAACATGATTCCTCCAATTGAATTTTTGTATAAGTTATAAATTATATTAAAGTAGGTAATTTCTTATTAATTGTTAATAAACTTGTGTTCACATTACTGGAGTTGTTAATTTAACTATAGCATGTAAATATTGGGTATAACATTCCTGGTTCATTTAGTCGATTGTTTTTTGTTTGATTTATTTCTTAACATGTTTCCTCCAATTATTCTTGTACGAGTTATTAAATTATATTGAATAACGTAAATACTTATTAATTGTTAATAAACGTGTTTTTACATTGCTGGAGTCGTTAATTTAACTATAAAAGTCCCCAAAATCCACTTTTTTGGTCCTAACAATATGTTGTGTGGACTCATTTTTCTCAGAATTTAACGAAGATTTCAAAAATAATCATATAATTAGGATAAAGATTCAACTTAAATATTGTGTAGCGTCTCCAGTACTTGTGTGCCTGCCTGATACCTGACCGTCCGGGTCGAGGGTGTGGGGGGCGCTCGTGAGTGCGCGTACGAACGCAAAGGGTCTCCTAATCGTTCAGGCGCCACGGCAAGGTGAACGGAGTATAGTATAGATTATGCAGTAATGTGAAATGCACTCATAGACGTTACATACGGTACACCTCAAAACCTGATTTGTAATTTTTATGTTCGTTCTTGAGTTATGTAACAAACTGGCGGAACACGAGATTATAGCGTTTATTGGTGCATAGCTAATAATTTATGTAGGCCTAAAAGAAATATATAGAAGGGCGGACTCATTGTGCATTTTCTGCCATAGAACTTGGATCTAAATAAAATAGTTTTTTTTAATTATTGCGTGTAATGTTAAGGCACAATATTTACCCTAAAGACCCTTTATACAGGCTGTTACTTAAATAGGACGCCAAACTTTTGGAGTGGGTTGCTTAAAAAATAAACGGTACCAGGAACTGGCACATACTTTCTCATAAACATATTTAAATTACTAAACAGATTCACTGTGACTTGTAGGGTGGGGTAGGAGAGTTTTTTTTTTATTAAAGTTGAAGATTAAATAATATTATTATCTAGAAAGAAAACTATTCGATTGATTTCGAAAAAAATTTGCACCAAACACGTCAATTAGGTCTTTATAGATGCACGATGCACGTAAAAAGTGTTGAAAATTTTTGAAAAACAACCCCCTTTATGGCCAAAAAAACCCCAAATATCAGTTATTATTATTAGCTAAACGAGAATTTTTAGAAAGATGCGGGTTTTTGCATATGGTAGAGCACATTAAAGGCTACAAATATGCCAAATTTTATCAAAATCGTTAGAGCAGTTTTTTTATAAAGAAATAATAACTGATTTTTGGGGGGGGTTTGGCCAAAAAGGGGGTTGTTATTCAAAAATTTTCAAAACCGTTTTTCGTGCATCTATACAGGCCCACTGGACATGTCTGGTGCAAATTTGGTTGAAATCGATCGAATGGTTTTCTCTCTAGCTTTGTATACTTTTATTAAAGTTGGAGATTAACTAATAAATATTACTAGGGGCTCTGCCCCTGGACGCTCCGCGTCCCAACCCAGGCTCGGCCTTCGGCCTCAGATGGCTGCTTCGCTTCGCTCGCAGGTGGAAAATTCGATAAAGAATCTCGTTAATCTTTGGCTCGTTTGTACATAGGTGACCGAGCATAAATCAGCTGTTTTATTTGGCAGCTGACTCAAACTCATTAAATATTATCTCCATAAGATTAACATGGGAAATTTGAAGGATTGTATACCGGAGCTCCTTCTCGGGTGAATAGCAGCTGAACGGATGATAATATATAAGACTTGACATATCTGTGAATGATTATGTTCAGTTTTTGATCCAAATTAGCTGTTTTATATATAATAGGTTTGTAACAACCAATGTTTGAATTGAATTAAAATATAGTTAGCATTTTTCGTTGATTTTTGTTTGTTTTTAGTTTGTCAATGTAACCTCAAAAAGGTAATACTCTTCAAATTTTCTAAGTAATGTTGCTATGGTAATGAAAGTAAACAAACATGATGTGTTGCTAAGTTTTTTATACGAACAGCTGTTTTTGTGCCCCTGATAAAATCAATAGAAATCTTGCTTCCATAAGATTAACATTGAAACTTTGAGGGCCACTGGGGCGTAGCCCTAATGTCCTAGGACTTCGGTAAATGGCCTAAAACCTTCCCAGGATTAACCTGTGTTACTATGCAAAATTTCAAAGCAATCGGATGGACGGTATACGAACGCAAAGTGGACAAAGAACCAAAAAAAAAAACCCATAAGGAATACACAGCAGAAATTTGCATTTGATTATAACGTTTGTAAGGCGAAAGATACACGATTTGTAATGCTTGATGGCAAATCTGGGTGTGCATACCTTTAATTTAAGACCTCAATTATGAAAATTGGTCGGGTAGAAGAGCCGAACGGACTCGGAAAAGAAAAAACAGAATTTTTTTAATATATAAGACTAGGGGCTCTGCCCCTGGACGCTCCGCGTCCCAACCCCGGCACGGCCTTCGGCCTCAGATGGCTGCTTCGCTTCGCTCGCAGGTGGAAAATTTGATAAAGAATCTCGTTAATCTTTTGCTCGTTTGTACATAGGTGACCGAGCATAAATTAGCTGTTTTATTTGGCAGCTGACTCAAACTCATTAAACATTATCTCCATAAGATTAACATGGGAAATTTGAAGGATTGTATACCGGGGCTCCTTCTCGGGTGAATAGCGGCTGAACGGATGATAATATATAAGACTTGACATATCTGTGAATGATTATGTTCAGTTTTTGATCCAAATTAGCTGTTTTATATATAATAGGTTTGTAACAACCAATGTTTGAATTGAATTAAAATATAGTTAGCATTTTTCGTTGATTTTTGTTTGTGTTTGTTTTTAGTTTGTCAATGTAACCTCAAAAAGGTAATACTACATTTGATACTGATTTGATCCAAATCAGTTGTTGATCAAAATCAGCTGTTTTAAGCTTTTCATACGAACAGCTGTTTTTGTGTCCTTGATAAAATCAAAAGAAATATTTCTTCTTCTTCCTTAAGATTGACCTTCCATAAGATTAACATTGAAACTTTGAGGGCCACTGGGGCGTAGCCCTAATGTCCTAGGACTTCGGTAAATGCTTGATGACATATCTACAGGTAATAAGACACAATTTAAAACAAAAATCATCAAAATCGGTCCATTAGGAGAGGCTGGGCGATTGGAAATAGGTTTTGACCAAATTCTTTTAATATATATAGATTATTATTATCTAGAGAGAAAACTATTCGATCGATTTCGAACAAATTTGGACCAAACACGTCAATTAGGTCTTTATATATAAAAAGGTTTTGAAAATTTTTGAAAACAACCCCCTTTATGGCCAAAAAACCCCAAAAATCAGTTATTATTATTAGCTAAACGAGAATTTTTAGAAAGATGCGGGTTTTTGCATATGGTAGGGCACATTGAAGGCTACAAATAAGCCAAATTTTATCAAAATCGTTAAAGCCGTTTTTTTATTAAAAAAAAATAACTGATTTTTTGGGGGTATTTTGGCCAAAAAGGGGGGTTGTTATTCAAAAAATTTCAAAAACGTTTTTCGTGCATCTATACAGGCCTACTGGACATGTCTGGTGCAAATTTAGTTGAAATCGATCGAATAGTTTTCTCTCTAGCTTTGTATACATACAGACATACATACATTTTGTAAAAACCACTTTTTTGGTCTCAGGGGGTCCCAAAACGGATATTTCCACAAAAATGTCAACATCGATTTTTTTTGCAATCACTATTCTTTACCTATACTATAGTATAGTGAGAAAGTAAAAATAAATAAATAACTGCTATAAACATGTGCCCTACAACGCTACGTTTTCCAGATATCCGTCATTTGTTTTTGTTTTTTATAATTGATATCTAGAGTAATGTTTGACTGATTGCGTTCAAACTTGCCATAAAGTTTAACCTAACAATGATCTATCGCTAGAAAAATAAGTTATTATATCTAATCATGCGTTTCAAAATGGCGGCTGGTTGAAAATTTCAAACCTGAATTACTAAAAACCCATTCATTTTAACCCTTAACGGGAGGCTAGCGCCTTTATACGCGGCACGACCCATTCTCTAAACGCGGTTAACGCCTTTAGACGCAAAAGCACAAAAACATGCTTAGATGATCCCATAGTTCACGAAACTTAAAATAGAGTACAGATTGATGTTCTTTGAGTATGTTTAGACCAAATAAAAAATATAAGCAGAGTCTGTGACTTCTTATCGCTCTGTGTTCTGTCGCCAAAGCAAATTAATCTACTATCGCTTGTGTTCTGAGCGCGGCTTACGCCTATAGACGCAAACTGTTTCATTCAGCTGTTTGTTGTATTTGTACTGTGAGTTTAATGATATTTATTCCAAAGTTTTACTGAAAATGAATATGAGTGTGACTTTTATGTGTAATATTGATGAAACAACAATCAATTTAGTAAATTTTTATTTTTAGGCAACAAGAATTACTACGTTCCTTCTTTATGTTTTTCGATTTCTGTAGCCTATATAAAATGTATTCTTGTGTGCAATCTCTTTGTAACATATGTTTATTATTATTTATTTAGTTTTCTTTTTACATTTAGTACGGTAATTATTTTATTTTTTGACTAGTAAAAGTATTGCTTGTTGTATGTATTTTGTTTTTGAAGAGGCTTATTGTAAATTTTGCAAAGTTTGGTTTTACTTTTTTAATTTGTAAAAAATGTTTTTTTAAAGTTTAAAATTAGTTGGATATTTTTTATGTGTACTATTTAACCCTGAGAATCTAAATTTAAAAAGAACATTGAGAAAATATTATTTTTTTATTTTTTTTGTAAATGAGCGGTAGCCCATGTTTTAGCTTAGCGCTTTAAGGGTTAACAAAAAATATCGGAAGACCTTTCATATGGTGTACTGTCAAAACAGTTGGTTTAAGGATAATAGTTTTTAAACGCATGTTTGGAATCGCTTATTTTTCTTGAGATATATCATTATTAGCTTAAACTTCACGCCAAGTTTGAACACAATCAGTCACATATTTCTCTAGATATGAATTAACAAAACAAAATGGCGGATATCTGGAAAATGAAGCGTTTTAGGGTACAGATTCCTCACGCCGGCAATGAACCCCGAGAGGGGAAGTAAGGCCCGGTCCCCACGCTGTGTTTGTTGTGTCCAACGTCACCAGTACAACCTCAATAAAAAAAATAGACCTCTTTTCTTCACTGTACACCCTAGTTTGTCAGTGTAATGTAACGGTAAATAAAAGTGATAAACACATTTTTCTTAGTGAGCAGGACGTGTAAAAATTAGTTGTTTTATTTATAAATATATACAAGTGTCACAAAAAAACCTTATCGTGCTATAATACAGGATCGGATACTATGCATTATAATAACTTAAAATATTCAGAAACATTTTACGAATTCGGGTTAGTTTATTTTAGTTTTTTATACTGGAAATATGTGGACCAAGGGTTGACAAATCTTTTGCGCATGTGTTAAAAATTATGAGGAGAATGCGTTCTTGGAATCGACAAATAAAGAGAGCAGGAAGGCAGGAAGTATTTCCTGAGATACCCTTCGCGTTACATCATCCTATTTACTTTTCCCACACAAATTTCGTATGTGTATTAACTAACTTTCACCAACCTGGCGACTAACAATACAATATTAAAAGAATACAAAACCTAAAACTAACTTTAACCTAACTAAACTTTAAATAATACAGTATGATTAAAACTAGATAGTATTATGGTATCATTGGATCTGCGGAACAGCCAGGATCGCAACAAATCAATGTCAAACAAGCACAAAATGTATTCATTACAGGAATTACCTTCCTCCTGACTAAACAAAAGGTCGTACAGAAAATTGTTTTAAATAAAAAAGTTAATTCCACTAATTATCAACAACTTTCTCGCAAAAAGTTTTCTCGCAAAATACAAAAATTTCTCGCTTTGAACATTTTTGTTGTCATCACTTTTATTTTATAAAAAAACTTAGTAAAATTTTGCATCACAGTTATAACATTTTATAATTTTGTATGAAACAAAACCTTACTTATTTATAGATATTTGTCATAGTTTTCTCTAAAATGTGAAATACTTTTTTATAGAAAGGTTGTAAGCAAGTACGTAAAGTTATAAGAATGAGAGCGCTGTCTATTTCCTCAGTTAAATGTTATTTATTTGTGGACCTATTTTTTTGTGGAATTGGTTGTACCGCCAAGGCAGGTTTAAGGAGAAGTAGACTGTAGAAGGGATGACTCGCCCATTAGGCCAAGTTCACTCCTAGTTTGCTCGAACTGTACATGTTTATAGGAGATTTTGTATTTATTTTTATGTAAGCAACCCACTCCGGAAGTTTGGCGCCCTATTTAAGTAACACCCTGTATATTTAATTACATCTGCGAGCGAAGGCGCAACTACCAGCTAGTTAGAAATAACAATATCGAACATGTATCCGTTAGAGTAAAAACATACAAAACTAAATTATCGCAATCATTGCATATATACAATGGTATAAACATGTCACATAAGGTCTTGTCAAAATAAATTTTAAATAATATAAGTAATTTTACTCACCATTTCAGAACGAAGAGTTGCTTTCGTCTCAACTGGTTTCTGTTAACTGAAGGCCCCAGTGTCTCCAGGTCAAAAAATAATTTTTCCCCACCAGATGCCATGAAAATTCCCCACAATTCCCCACATCCAATTAATCCAAAATTTCTCCACATTTCCCCACCAATACTAACACAAAATTACCATGCAACAGTCTAAACTTTCAAATACCTGGAATATAAACAAATTTTAAGGCTATTTTCAATAACATAATACTAACTAACCTAATATTATGTATAAATAAATTACCTGGTAATTTTGGTTATCTAGGTAGAGCAGCAACACTGAACTACATATATGTTACTTTTAAATCTTATATCTTGAAATGATAATTAAATAATTTATATTAACTAAAATGTTTAAACTTAAATTTTACTTCTTGATCCATTTTTACTATTCTTTATTTTTCTCCAATAACTCAATGTGTTTTTATCTTCTACAGAGACAATTTCAGTGTTTCTTAAAACACTCCATTCTTCTATCCACCTACACTACACTTATGTCTCTGATTGCCTACTTTCAAAAGCTGATACAATTTGTGAGATGGATCGGATTTCTTATTTCTTCCCTCTTTCTGGGGTCCAAAAACCATTGGTGTTTTGGAGACTGCACATATTTATTATGAACTACGGTATTGGGTAAAAATCTGTTACGAACACTCTAAGTAAAAGTTTAAACAGTAGACCCTGAAACTGTTTAGTTTTTATCTGGAAAATGGCATTCATGTCTTTGGGTTGTGTATGATGTCAGAGTGACACTCTAAAACAAGATACATTTTGTCTATCTTGATGAAATCCCCACTTTTTCCTCAATAAGCCGAAATCCCCACAAAATTCCCCACCTTAGTTTTACAGCTCTAAAAATCCCCAATGTGGGGAAAAATCCCCACACCTGGAGACACTGGAAGGCCCTGAAGCGAAGGCGAGTGGGGCTTATCAGTTATGCCTTGATCACGTGATACCACAGACTGGCGATTCATGTATTTTCCATTTCAAACTTGTTGGGACGATCGAATACTTTTTAGTATTCGTAAAAGTATTCGAATATAAAATCAACTATTCAAATAAGTATTCATTTGAAACTATTCGAATAGTTTTCTGACAAAATAGGATAGGCGGTCGGTGTTAATGATTTTGTTGATTTAACTTAACTGAAGCGGATGTCTGCGGATGTGAGTGGGGCTTATCAGTTATGACTTAATCACGTGATGTCACTGACTGGTGATTCATCTATTTTCCATTTCAAACTTAATGGAACTCAAGGTTTATAAACAGTAAAGGTTGCCTCATAGTCATGTAAATAAACTCCACACCTCCCCCCCCCCCCCCCGCACCATTCCATGTCCAGTGACCTCACTACTGTAGTACAAAATCGGATGATGTATGTTTCGTCGTACAAGTCACCTCATTTTTTAAAAATACAGTAGTTTAAACAAAAAACACAAGCCGTAAAGTATTCACAAATGAGTAACGCGTATAAGTTAAACGTTAAAACCTTGATCATTGTGTTTACTACAGACTACAGCCACAGATAAAAGAATTTCTTTTATCTGTGCTACAGCCTACGCACAGCTTAATTTTTGCCGACTCTCCACTTTTTTTTTTTGATATTTCCCGAATGAGGCAACCTTTACTGTCCATACACCTTGGATGGGACTATCGAATACTTTTTAGTGTTCGTAAAGGAAATCAACTATTCGAATAAGTATTCATTTAAAACTATTCTAATAGTTTTCTGTACAATTAGGCATGATATGATAGGTTAGTCGGATGTTAATGATTTTGCAGAAGGAAGTATTATTTTTACATTCAAATATGCAATGGACAGTAAAGTTTTTATTTTAAAGTCTTTGCTAATTTTAATTTAGATTATAATTTTTTCCTTTCAGTGGCGGATTAATGAAGTTTTGTGGGGAGCTTAAAGATGTACATTCCGTGGAGGCCGGGCTCTCCACCGGAAAATTAAAAAAAAACCTTCTGAAATTGGCTTCTTAACCATCTCTGGCAGTTAACACTAATAACAGATAAGTGTAAAACTGTCCTCTTTTCCTTTATGTTATCTCCTGCTTCTCACAAAATAAAACAAAATTGATAGCGTCTAAAAAAAGTATTTAAAATAAATAACTTACTGTAAAATATTTTGAGTTTTAATCACTTTTTCGGGTTACCTACGTAAAATGAATTTATTTGGGTTTTGTTTCGTTACAATTACGAAAGAAAAGTAATCAAAAGTTTTAAAATCAAATAAATATAAGTAGGTCGGGGATTTGTGGTCAATAAGGCAGTAAGTTAAAACGAAATGCTCCCTAGTTTTGTGATATCAGTTTTGTTGTTCAAGTTTAATCGTCTTATTTGTGTGTTCTTATCACCAAGAGTATGAAGAATAGAATGAAGGAATGTACTTTCCTTTCTATTAAGTTATCCAAAACATCAAAACTTAAAATTTTGAGATATTTAGCTTATTAGCTATTTAGCCTATATCAAACACCTCACAATTTTTTAATAAAGGGAGAAATAACCTATAAGGTGAAAAAAGGCAGGTGAAGAAATCTGTCGAAAAAGATTTATTATTTGTTTATTTGTAGAAATATTAAAAATATCTAATATAGGGTCTACATAGAAAATAAAAGCCTTAAAATATTATGCAATTACTCTGGTCTTGAAGATCAAGAAAATAAACTGACTGTACAAATTAACGTTTTTTGGAAAGCACTAATTTTCTCCTTCCCCCCTCCCCCTTTAACGTACCTATCTATAACTTTTTTCTTGTCTTCTTTTTAGCGAAGGATACACTTCAGGTGAACAAAACTCTAAACAATCAACTGCATAGTTCGGTAAAGTTGTCTTTTTATCAGCTGTAATCCTTTTCCACTTTGATACCCATAGTTTTACTCCTACCTTTCGTTCTGAAATGCAATCGTTTTCATCTCCTCCAACAACCCTGCAGTAATTCTTAGCTAGTGATTCGACATTCTTAATGACACAATCTGTGGTAGTTGTTCTTGTAGCTCACTCCGGCCATCCACCCTCTCAAGCAGGGGTGGATACAGGGGGAAGGTCATGACCCCCCAAAAACATTTTTTTAAAGCCCGATTTATATGTTTGATTTAATCCCACAAGCGCCAAATAACACTATAGTGTCGTATCAGCCCGCCGAGCAAGTGGCAGACAGCACTATTGTTTTGTCCGATTGTATTGAACATTCCACCCTCTAAAAATAATCCTATCTCAATAAAATAAAACCCATTGGAAAGGAAATGTTTTAAACATTAATTTTTGTATTTACAAATTTGTTCTAAAACGTATATTTACATATTTAATCATCGTTTTAAAAATGTAGTTGTCTAAAAAGTTGACTCCACGCAAAAAAAAAAAAAAACGCAAAGAAAAGGCACAAAACTTGTCACTTTTCTATGGCTCATAATCGTTAGACAGACTTGTTTTGAAAAGAATATAATTTCACCTTTGGATTCGTCACGATTTGAACTTTCTAACACTGCCTTCCAATCATTCGTCACTCTTATAATTTCTTAGATAATGAAGTTTTCTGTAAACCCTTAAGATTTAACAGTTTTTCAAATAACGAGCAAGCATATTGTATAATTGTTATATCTAGTACAAATCAATATACTTTGTACATTGATGTTTATATGGATTTTAGTGTAAATTCTATATTTTCGTTTGATATAAGGAAAACCTGATTTAGTGTTCATCGGCTACAGCTAAAGGTCTTGTCTGTGAAATATGTACCATTGCGCCGATTGTCTTGACACATTTAACCCAGCCAAAAATGCATTTTAGAAGAAGGCTAATTTTGTTATTGAATTTAACAGCAAACATAAACAGTGACGGGTAGCTCATAGGTATGTAAAATACAAAAACTATCGGGGAAGGAGCTTTTGGGCATTTTGTATAAACAAAAATTACAATAAATTAACACTTTTTTGGTTTTTCATTAATATTATAAAAAAATATGAATGGATCACGATACTTCAAAAAAAAAAAAAACCTAAAAATCGTTTTTTTTTATATACCCTGATTGGAACGTTTTTCACTGAGAAAAATCAGAAAAACGCTTTAAAATTACCATTTTCAAAGTTCATATCTTTGTTAATTAATTTACAAAATTAAGGGCAGATATTTCAGAAAACGATTGTTTATTATGTGTACTTCAGACAGGAAGAAGATGCAATTTGTCGTATTAATAGTTTTTGCACAATTGCACTTTAAACACTTTAGGCCATTACCTTGCATAATGCGCCCAATTAACCTGAGTAGCCCGATTTAAATTTACCAAACGGATTCTGAAAGTAGACATTAAAACCCAAAATTCGTATATCTGCTATGTTTCAATAAGGTTGATAAAGTATGACAAAAATGCTTAATAACACAGCGCGAAACGCTAAAATTATAAACCGACGCCGACGGTAAATTTGCAATAGTGGTAGTGGGGGAAACAACAACCTGATGCGCCGTTCTCTTCTCCGCATTTTGCAAAATAATGGCCTAAATTGTTTGTACTGCAAATTATGCGAAAACTATTAATGCGACAAATTTCATCTTACGCCTGTTTGAAGTACACATACTAAGCAATCATTTTCCGAAAAATCTGCCCTTAATATTGCAAATTAACAAAGATATGAACTTTTGTAAAATTTTAATTATTAAGAGTTTTCTCGGTGAGAAATGGTCCGATCGGGGTCTTCAAAAACCATTTTGTATGTTTTTCAATTCTCTGCAAATGTCCAGTTGGAAGTATCGTGATCCATGCATAACATTTTATAATATCAACGAAAAACCCAAAAAGTTCAAATTTATTGTTATTTTTGTTTATAAAAAATGCGAAAAAATTCCTTACCTGATATTGGTTGGGCTAATTGTTTGACGGAGCGCGCCGCGTCAAAGGAGAGGAGAGCGTCGTGGAATTATTGATTTTAGTACCTCTCCTTTTTACTCTTTAATAATTAGTGTGTTTTTTTATTCTTTAATCTGTAAGAAACTCTTGTTCTTTCAAGACAATATTTATGGTCTAGAAATGCATTAAAAACTATTTCATAGAGTTTATATATTTTTTAATTCCCCGGACCCGTTGTTGTTAAATTCTCGGCAATTTTGTTTTCGACTTCTTATGACCCTCTCCCAAAATGAAATCCTGTATCCGCTCTGCCAATGAAGTGTGTCGCGTCGCTAAACGGACCACACTAGGCCGACTTGATTTTGCTCATGTTCTCGTATCACCTGTTCACCGTTCCGGTTCCTTTTGTTTTTTATCGCGTACTTGTATAAACTTAAAATGGAATTTAGTTGAAGGTGTTTTTTTAGAAGGATTCTTTGTAGAAAAGATAATCAATTAAAATTTGATATGTTTCTTGATGTTTTAAGCCTACTTACTAAACGTAAACGGTCATCACAACCTATATTTTCTTATATAATTTACGTAGTTCATTTAAAATAAAGATTTGCAATTTTTTTTACAGTTCCCCTTAATCCGCCACCGTTTCCTTTAAACTACAAGTTTTTATTGCAAGTGACTAAGGGTAAATCTTCATTTATCATTAGATTTGTTGTCCTTGTGCAGCGAACATAATTTTTTTTTATTATTTATTTCTCTATTGACAGACCAAACATTTTGTATCCACAACAAAGAACAATTTTAATTTAAAATGTTTAAGTGACCACACTATATTATTAGTATTACGACTGTAAATATGTATGTTTCTTTGAATGTGTAAACGAAATGATGAACAAATTATAAACTATTCCAAAGATTAAATAGTATAAAACTACTTGTGTATTGTGTCATTTGTGTACGAGCTGCCAATCAAATAGTTAATAGTAGTAGTGAATAGTTCGTGGTACAAAGTATTCACTATTCAGATAAATTATCCGTATGTGCCCAAAGTCCGATTAAAGGTCCATGTTCCTTTGGTGTCCAAGTCAAGGTAATATAATTAAGCTCAATTATTTACTTTATTTCCGTCACGTGACTTTCTTCTTTTTTTTTTTTTTTTTTGTCCTTCATTTGAGTTGTCCTTGGACCACCATACGAATCCCACGTTTTTTAATATGTACTCAGTGTTTGTATTTGTGTGTTTTTTGTTTGACGACCTCGCAAGAGTGATGATGGAGTAAATCTCCGAAACGCGTCACACAAAAAAAAGAGAAGAAAATCACGTGACGCAAATAAACTAAGTAATTAAGCTTAATCCGATAAAGTATTCGAGTAGAAATAATTTATCTGCAGCAGCGTGTGCGTAAAACATTCAAGAGAAAAAGTATTCTTTAAAAACTATTCGAATAAAAGTGAATTATTCGAATATATGAATACTTTTCTATTTCAATAACCCATTACCATTTCATA
>JAGFPH010011727.1:21025-33275 GCA_018207615.1 Philaenus spumarius | reverse complement strand
TTTTTGGGTAATTCAGGTTAGAAATTTCAAACAGTCGCCATTTTGGAACGCATGATTTTATATATAATCTTTTTTTTTTTTTTAGATAAAATTCAAAGTTAGGTATAACTTTATTTCAAGTTTGAACTCAATCGGTCAAACCATTCTCTAGATATCAATTAATAATTTTGTAAAAAACACGTACAGATAGACGAAAAAGTAAGCACTGTAGATCCGTAATGTTTAGTTCGGGGGCGCACTGTATATTTTTCGATTGATTACAACAATTCTAATGAAACATAAAAATAAATAATTATTCTAAATCTGTTTACTGATTTATGGCAATATACAACCCTCCATTATTTTTTAACATTCTCCACTCTACTCTGTATTGACTTAAAGGAGCAATTAACTAAACTTTGAAAGGATAAATCCAAGGTATACATTATTAAACTTTTACGTTTGAAGGAAAACAGTTTGTACAAATTTATTTGCTTACATAAAAAAGACATCGGTTTTAGACACCCTCTAATGACAGTTTGAAGGAGCCGAGTCATTAGTGCGAACAAGAAGACGAAGAAGGGTTCAAGTTCATCAACTTCGCAATTACAAATAATTACAAGTGATTTAGTTGGCACTCGGTTTGAAACAAATTTAACAACTGGCACTTCCTTTGATTACAGTTTTTTTTACGTGGAGTTTTTTCGTATAATCTTGTGGCTTAGTATAATACTGGGATCCTTTTACAACTTGATTTAATACTTTTAAATTTATAATAGATGGTTTTAAAAACGTATCGCGTTTCTATATTAATTTAAACGGAACTTACTCTGTTATCTGTTTACAACTCGAAGGATACTGCATTTTCCTTTGTATAATACAGGGTGATTCACGAAGATATATATGAAGAAACTTCGGGAGCTCATTCTTCTTGTAAAAGTAAAGAAACAAAGGTACATAGATCGGAAAACGCTCGTTTTCCAGATATCTGTAATTTTCTTTTTTTTTTTACAAAATAATTCATATCTTGAGAAATGTTTGACTCATTGAGTTCAAAATGGCATGACGTTTAACCTAAAAATGATCTATGTCAAGAAAAATAAACGATTATATCCAATTGTGCATTTCAAAATGGCTGCTGTTTGAAAATTTCAAACCTAAATTACTCAAAAACCGCACATCTTAAAAAAAGATTTCAAGATACATTTTTTGTAGCCCTTTTGATTACCTATCGGATGGTGTATTGTCAAAACAATCGAGTGAAGTATAATAGTTAAGTTATGCGTAATAATTGGTTTGTTCAATCCGGCATCCTATAACAATACAATAAACACAAAAATATTGTATTTACATATGCTATTATTATTTTTAACTTATAATGATAGATGAAATAAAACCTAAACACAAAATCTCACAATAAATACGTTTACTAACCCCAAACGCGTTTCAACTACAATGTCGTCATCCTCAGTGATTCACGGGCTACAGTAACCAAACTATAACTAATCTAACAGTGCGACAACGCACCGTATATATACTATATACCTAACTAGAAGGGGCGTGCCCTACAAGGGGCGTGTCATAAACCTATGCTGAGGCGTTAACCACCGCCTATCGTTAATCAAATATCTTAACAATAACAATATAGCTTAAATAAAATTACTAAACTAATATTGATATTTAACAAAACATTACATTATTGCATTAATAAAGTATTCTGTAAAGGACCTAATTAATTATTCACATAATTAATTGTGAATAATGAATTAGGTCCTTTACAGAATCCATTGTTAATGTTAATGTCCATTTTTGTTAAATATTAATATTAGTTTAGTAATTTTATTTAAGTTATATTGTTATTGTTAAGCTATTTGATTAACGCCTTAGCATAGGTTTATGACACGCCCCTTCTATTGAGGTATTTATACGGTGCGTTGTCACACTGTTAGATTAGCTGTTATAGTATGGTTACTGCTGCCCGTGCATCACTGAGGATGGCGACATTGTCGTTGAAACGCGTTTGAGGTTAGTAAACGTATTTATTGTGAGATTTTGTGTTCAGGTTTTATTTTATCTAGTTACTTTCTCACAAGTCAAGCAAATTAATTATTTATTATAATGATACATTGTTAGGTTAAACTTCAAGCCAGGTTTGAACTCAATCAGTCAGACATTTCTCTAGATATGAATTATTTTGTAAAAAAAAAGTGGTGGGTATTTGGAAAAAGAAACGTTTTAGGGAACATGTTTATAGGAAATTCTATATTTATTTTTATGTAAGGAACCCACTCCAGAAGTTGGGCGTCCTATTTAAGTAACACACTGTATATTTCTAATATTGTATACACATATGTGCCAAATTAGTTCAATTTGAAAATATACATAACAAATATAATCAACAAAGTGACTTAAGATTATTATAAAGTACAAGATAAATTAACTAATAACTGAGAAACTGCAAAACGTATAAAATTTAAGGGCTTATTTTGAACATTAACATAGATCCTGTTTAAAATCTAATCTCTTGAATTTTCTTACATTACTACTCACTAATTAACAAGGATTCTTAAGCTGTCTAATTAGACAATCTACCAACTAAACAATAAACATTATGAAGACGGTTCTGTAAGGTAGTTTAATCAGTTTATTTGTCGCAGCAATATTATTAGCAGCCACTTAAAATAATTTGTTTAAACATTGCTATTTTTCTCCTGTAATAAATTACATTCGTTTCTTACATTATTATATAGTTTGTTATATTATACAGGGTGTCCCTGAACTCTCTGGAACCCTTTTTTGGATATGTTCTTGGGATCCAGACAAACATATTTTGCGATTTATACATGGCCCCTACGGTGCTTATTTTTCGTCTGTCTGTCTGTATGTGTTTTTTACGAAATACTTAATATTTTTGGAAGTAGAAAAGATATTGAACTCAAACTTTGTATACCTATTTGTTGAGTAAACTTTTATCACTGTACGAAAAATTAGAACATTATTTTAAATATTTTCAAAATGGCGGCCATTTATAATTTTTAATATCAAATATCTCAAAAACCGCTAACTTTACAAAAAATTTACAAGAGACAAAACTTTAATTTTAAAATGGCAAACACAATGTTTTTTTATTTTGTCTGTAGTTTAAGCGATAACAGAGATATTGACAAAAAAGGGACAATGCATTTCTTGGTAGTTGTCAACAATACCCAGAATTACTCTAGAAACAAAATATTTTAAAGTTATAATGAGCTAAACTAATAAGTTATTTGAAAAATGTTTCGAGCACTGTCTGAGCTGATTCCACTAGCAAAAAATAATAAACATGTTCATATAATCATAGGTCTGGAAATGCTTCGTTAGAGAGAGCTGGCGAAAGATTTCACCCATGTTTTAGATTACTCACAGAAACGAATCAATATTTAAGTATGTAGGGTGTTATTAAGGTGTAAAATTTAATTTATTTTGCGTAAAATGAGCAGATAAATTTAATAAAATAGGTCTCAGTTCTGTAACTGCAGTAATTGTTGCGATATTTGACCCAAAACGCAAAATTCAGTCTTAATAAACAGCTAATACTTTTATTTGTAAACATGGTCACATTGTTGTTATTTCTCATTCGATTTTCTTAATTAAGCTACAGTTACATTTGTACTTAAAAGGTAGATATTTTATAATTCAGTAATTTATTAAAAACAAATTGAGATCTGTTAGTAATCTGAAACACGGGTGAAATCTTTCGCCAGCTCTCTCTAACGAAGCATTTCCAGACCTATGAATATATGAACATTTTTATTATTTTTTGTCAGTGGAACAGCTCAGAAAATGCTCAAAACATTATGCAAATAACTTATTAGTTTAGCTCATAATAACTTTAAAATATTTTGTTTCGTGATTAATTCTGGGTATTGTTGACAACTGCCAAGAAATACATTTTCCTTTCTTTTTGGTCAATATCTCTGTTATCCTTTGAGCTACAGAAAAAAATAAAAAACCATTGTTTTTGCCATTTAAAAAGTAAACTGTTTTGTCTCTTGTAAATTTTTTGTAAAGTTAGCGGTTTATGAGATATTTTTTATTAAAAATTATAAATGACCGCTATTTTGAAAATATTTAAAATAATGTTCTAATTTTTCGTACAGTGATAAAAGGTTACGCAACAAATAGGTATACAAATTTGAGTTCAATATCTTTTCTACTTCCAAAAATATTAAGTATTTTGTAAAAAACACATACAGGCAGACAGACGAAAAAATAAGCACCGTATATCCATGTTTATATTGTGAAATATGTTTGTCTGGATCCCAGGAATAATATCCACAAAAGGGGTCCACAGAGTTCGGGAACACCCTGTATAGTGGACCCGGCAATGCTTCGCTATTGCTTGGTTTAATTTTAAGTGTAGTTATGCCACTTCATTCCTTTGACTTAAGTAATCGAATTGAAAATGTTTTTTTATCAATTAAGAATAATATTAAATAATTTTGGCTTTATAGTTTGTAGACATTTAGTAAACATTATTTTCATTGGATAGGGTTTGGTACAATCATTAAATGTATTTTTTTGTAGTGATCATGTTCTCTAATCAAATGAATGTTCTCTAATAGTATATGAAATACTATTGAATATAGTAACTAAATTATTGAGATCAGCTGATTTTAATATCAATAGTGATACAAATACAAATCTTCCTTAATTCTAAGAATTTATAGGCACTCACGTTTGTTTCTTTGTTAAAATCGTTATTATATCTAATAAATTAATAAGACGACATTTATATCAAAGCCCACTAAAGAATACCGTTGCGAGACGACCAATAGGATGGGCGCGCAGCGTTGCCATATCTACTAGCCTCGTACACTCCTGGTATTTACCGCTCGAGGCTTGATCGCACAGTTTAAAGAATTATAAATGCGTTGAGTCAGCCGCAATCAGTTAGAAGCGTGGGAAGAACGTGACAACGTCGCACTACGGCGATTGGAGCGTTCAAGGTCTCGGTGTACACAAGCCCGTCCCTCAACGGTATTCTTTAGTGGGCTTTGATATAAAATCATAATTACTATAGTAAGCGCTACTGGTGTTATAATTTATAACTAATTTAGAGATAAGCAAAAATCTCCAGCTGATTTTGCCTGCCTAGACCGAGAAAACGCTATTTTCAATACTCACAGCTGATATTGAAAGTGACTATTTTCGATACAGTGTGATGGAAATTATTTTTATCGATTTCATTAAAACAACTCGAACGATGGTACGCTTTATTTAAACATCTAAACTTGTAAGAAATGCGTATATAACGTTAAGGATTAAAAAAAACAAAATCTCGAAGGCACGAAATGTGGAAATTTATTATACCAACTAATAATATCAAATATTAAATAAGGTTTCGTTCATGACGTAAGTTCAAGTACATTTTATACTTTATGACGAATACAGAGTAGGATTATTTTTTCCTCAAAACACAATATTTTCAATTATTGATTTTCTTGTTGTTACATGGTGGTTCGGATCTACTATTTCATTAAAGCAAACCGCGAAAGAAGCTATCTAATGTTGTTCAACAACAATAAACAATGAATTATATTTATGGTGCATACTAATTGTTTAATTAATTTTATTCGCGAATTTTACTGAAACAATTACTGCTGTCTTTTTATTTTTATTTTGATGAAATAGGAGTTAGAGGGTATTCAGTTGCAAAAAGTGTGTTACACAATCATAAGGTAAAATATTAAAGTTACATGTAGTTACATTGAGGTTGAATATTGTAAATAAACATGGCTGTGAAACATACTGAAGAAACATCCTTACAGTTGTATTCTTGCTAAAATCCTCTCCAGGGCTCGGGTTTCCAAGACGAGATCAGGTTCTCGTATTCTACCATTCGTAATATTTATAAGTTGATAAAACACAGTAAATAAATACATTTATAAAATTGTGCGTTAGGAACAATTTCATTAATTTAAACGACAGACGTAATTTATTTGATTGCCATGCGCAGCTGTTGACATAATGAATGATTGGGCAGATCAAAGCTCCGACTGTGCCGGACAACTTAATCCACTTGTACGAACAAAAATGAAAGTTAAATAAGTCGTGAAGAATTGCATTACTGAGCGAAATTTGTTTGTTTATTCTTAAAGTAAACTCGATTATTTTCTTTTAATCATTTATTTCCTTAAAAACATAATATATAAATTACATATACTAAGAAATTGTACTAAGGAAAAAATGCCCACATGGGCCTAAGCCCGCGAGTGGGCACGAATCGCTCAATATGCACAAGGAGGATTAAATTAAACAATTATAAGGATTGTGTTAAACATTATCATGTCGAACAGACTCAATCTACGATCAAAACTAAGGTTAACCAGGGCCGTAGCCAGGAAAACTTTTCAGGAGGGGTCAGGTCAGGACCGGGGATTTGAATTTAAATCTTTTTAACACGTTCACTGCTAAGGACGCACATGTGAACTTGACACTGAACACTATGAGAAGCGGCCGACGCACAGTGCATTGCGCGCCAACCCCATATTGGGAGTACGTTCAATACACAGAGCATCGCGTGCTTCGCACGCCAACCCCCGTATTGGGAGAATTTTCAATACACAGCGCTAGGCGTGTTTTGTTATAGTAAAGTATTTTTGTTGAACCTTCATAGTTTTCTTATTTAATAGATCAGATTAGGCTTATAAGAGAGTAACCTACTGCATCCATGTGTATTGTACGTTGTAGTTTAATCAAGTAAATCTAAATATCAGTATGCATGCAATGCACAATGATGTAAAATATGTTGTTGGATCCTCTGTTGTGTCCTTTATTTTATAATTTCATTTGCACTTTTTTAACCCTGTAAATTCACCTTATCCTGAAGAATTTTGAAGAACGTGTTTAATGTTCATGGTCAAATTTTACAAAAATGTTATTGCATTTTTGAAATAAAAAATCTCTGCCAGGGTTGTTACAATCAATTGTCTTACACTCAGTACTTTAAAAATATTAAAAAATGCGTTTGAGGAATAACTACGGATCTTATTCATTCCAGTTTTTAATATTGCTTTCTGAATTAAATTAAGTGGTTGAAGAATCGAACTGAAAGCCCCGCCCCAAGTTATTCTGCCCCACATAAGTAATGTCTGGCAATAGGCTACGCGTAGTACGCGAGTTTTAATTCGTGGGAATCTTGAATGTCGCTAAGTTGCCGAAAACATAAACTAATTTTCCAGTTTTTTTGTTTTAAAAACTTAACCTGTCCAGACCATTCCATTCTCTTATCGAACATTACTCCTAGATAAGGACACGAAGCTTTCTATGTTTCTACATAACCATGTAGGCCTATTATAAAGCGGCGTATACATGGGCGCTCAAACATGTATGTACGTAGGCAGAGGGGGGGGGGCACTCCCCCCCCCTATCTCCCACGAAAAGGAAAATATGTAGGGGATATATTATTAATTATAGTCAGGTATTTTTCTTTAAAGAGATTAGCACTAAAATATGTTTTAAATGTTATTTGCCGTTTGATTTTACATATACTTATTATATTTTTTACAAGAGTTCAAGCATGAGCTGCTGGGTCATTACTTGGTGCGGCCTCTAGGAGTGTTATAGGTCTTTGTGTATTCACTGACGGTGTAAAGGTACAGACTCAATGCTGTGTGGGTTAATATTTCACCTGAACAGCCAAATTGGCTTCCCAAATTTTAAAAGTTTTCTTGGGGAGGTTAAAAATATCCCTGGACTCCTTATTCCGAAGGAGGGGAGGGTACTCCTTAACACGTCCACTGCTATGCAAATTTCGTATTTCATATGCTAGGAGCTGACCTTTTATTTTTTATATTTATAGTCTAAAAGTGTAGAAATTACTTTTTTTTTGTTGAACCTTTCAAATATTCACAAATATTTTAAAGCGGACGCACATGTGCATAGGCTTAAAATTTCGTGCGAAGCACGCAATGCCCTGTATATTGAAAATACTCCCAATAAGGGGGTTGGCGTGCGAAGCAATTAATGCATTGTGTATTGAAAATATTCCCAACATGGGGGTTGGCGTGCGAATCACGCAATGCACTGTGCGTTGGCCGCTTCTCATTATGTTCAGAGTCAAGCTCACATGTGCGTCCTTAGCAGTGAACGTGTTAAGCCCCATACCCAGATCTATCCCCCCCCCCTAGAAAATATCATATGGGCGCCCATGGACGTATAGTTTTATTTTAGATGTAGGGATAATGGCATAAATTAATTACTATTTTTACCATCCACTCAAAATACCAAGGTGTATTATCCATTGAACCACATAACCCAAACATATTAGAGTCATTTTTAAGTGTAAACATTCAAATTTGAAGTTATCTTATAATGTGCGTTGAATTTAAACGATTTAATGTTATCACCTCTCCACAATTTCTCCATACATCTTCTCTTCAACTGTAGAGTTCGCGAAAATCTTGAAGTATTAAGTCGCTTCATAAGTTAAATCGAAATTGGTTCTCAGCTTGCAAAAACAGCTGAGAAAGTAAGTTAACTACGTTAGACATTTGAGAATTATTGTTGGTGAATTAAATTTTCGAAAGCTTTAAATTTTATTGCAGTAAATTACTAATTTGCGTACTTTGTCCGTCTAAAATTCGTGTTGTTTGATCGTCCTCCATTTTGTGGGACTACTGGTTTCGGAATGCTACGATTCCATTATCAAGCCTTACAACACACAAGGTTTATTAGTGGATTTTAAATCCATAAGGCCTTTAAACGAAACAGCAAACCAAATACCACTTTTAAATACATTAGAAATCTATATAAACATTAGTCGCAACATTATAAGTTTGTTGGCCAACTAATAATACTCCATACGGCTTTGTTTAAACAAAATGGGGCTGGAATTTTGGATTTTTGGCTAAACGATGCCTTAAAAATCGTTCTGTCGGGCATTTAACACTTAGACCTTATATATTTAAAAAAAGGATAGGTTTTAATTGATTAAATTTAGAATTTTCGTACGATTATAAAACTATGAACTAAGTAATTTAAACATTATTACAGTACAAAGAGTACTTTAGAGTAGGGAAACATTTACTAAATGTAAAAGTAAATACCTTTCTTTTCTTGTATATTCCGCTCCCAGTCCTATGGTTTATTTACAAATTGGTGAAGATCGTTAAAGCCTATCTATTTAGGCATTTCCGAACTAATAACTTTTATTGCATTTATCTAAATGCGCGTCATTTTTTTTTAACATTAAACAACACATATTACAACACTTATGACATATATTACAACACTATTTCATTAAAATTATTTGGTCTGTACTCAAATAATGAACGGGTGAACACGATACGTGATTTTCCCAATACATTTGAATGAAATAGTGGCAATATGCGAAGTTTCAAGTGTTGTAATATATGTTATAAGTGTTGTAATATGTGTTTATGTGTTGTTAAATATTTGTTATATAAAAAAACAAAAATGACGCGCATTTAGATAAATGCAATAAAAGTTATAAAATGTATGAATTGATAGGCAAAATGGTCGTCACCAATGTGTAAAGAAACTATAGGACTGTGAGCGGAATATACAAGAAAAGAAAGATATTTACTTTTACAATTATAACCAGTCTATAAGGCAAAAAAACAAACAATATAAACATTTAGTAATGTAAAAATTTCATCATGCAAACAAATTATATATATATTACAGGAATTGAATGGAAGGCTTTTAAAATATAAGCACTTACGAAATATAATGTTTTTCAAATTCATTTTATAAACCGATCGACGAAGCCTGATTGAGGATTACTAAGCGGGACTTTCATTGGTCGTTACGTTACCATAGCAACATTTATATGTACAAACCACATGCTGGTAAAAATTATTAGATTTCCAAAAATAGTACTAACCAATATAGATATAGTATCAGCTACTTAGATATAAGCATTAAATAAGGGTCGCTGGTTATTTGCGTACAATATTACAAAGTAATAAAAGCCTACAAATTAATTGTTCGAAATCATTAGCAATTTGATCTTCCCTTGTTTTAATCTCCTCATGAAGTACGTTTATATTTATGTTAATGTGGGCGGCGATGAAATCGTTGCAATATTAATTAATTGAAATAGCAGTCAGCTGCAAGCGTCGGTTTATATATGTATGCGGATTGTGCTTTAACGATATCCATCTGTATAAACATGTATTGTTTGTTTGTAACCGTTTATGAACTGGTAATGAGATATCAAATAACGAATGTGAAGTTATGCATGCAACTACTTTGTTGCAACGCTGTAGCCAGGAAAACTTTTCGTGGGAAGGGGGGTAGTCAGGACCGGGATTTCAATTTAAACCTTTTTAACACGTTCACTGCTAAGGACGCACATGTAAGCTTGACACTGAACACTATGAGAAGCGGTCGACGCGCAGTGCATTGACAACCCCCGTATTGCCAGTACTTTCAATACACAATGCATTGCGTGCTTCGCACGCCAACCCCCGTATACTTTCAATACACAATGTGTTGCGTGCTTCGCTCGCCAACCCCCATATTGTCAGTACTTTCAATACACAATGCATTGCGTGCTTCGCACGCCAACCCCCATATTGTCAGTACTTTCAATACACAATGCATTGCGTGCTTCGCTCGCCAACCCCCGTATACTTTCAATACTCAATGTGTTGCGTGCTTCGCTAGCCAACCCCCATATTGCCAGTACTTTCAATACACAATGCATTACGTGCTTCGCACGCCAACCCCCATATACTTTCAATACACAATGTGTTGCGTGCTTCGCTCGCCAACCCCCGTATTGTCAGTACTTTCAATACACAATGCATTGCGTGCTTCGCAAGCCAACCCCTGTATACTTTCATTACACAATGTGTTGCGTGCTTCGCTCGTCAACCCCCGTATTGTCAGTACTTTCAATACACAATGCATTGCGTGCTTCGCTCGTCAACCCCCATATTGTCAGTACTTTCAATACACAATGCATTGCGTGCTTCGCACGCCAACCCAAATATTGTCAGTACTTTAAATACACAATGCATTACGTGCTTCGCACGCCAACCCCCGTATACTTTCAATACACAATGTGTTGCGTGCTTCGCACGCCAACCCCGTATTGCCAGTGCTTTCAATACATAGCGCATTGCGTGCTTCGCACGCCAACCCCTGTATTGGAATAATTTTCAATACACAGAGCATTGCGTGCTTCGCACGCCAACCCCCATATTTTCAGTACTTTCAATACACAATGCATTGCGTGCTTCGCACGCTAACCCCCTTATTGGGAGTATTTTCTATACAGAATGCATTGCGTGCTTCGCACGCTAACCCCCTTATTGGGAGTATTTTCAATACACAATGCATTGCGTGCTTCGCACGCCAACCCACGTACTGGGAGTATTTTCAGTACATAACGCATTGCGTGTTTTGTTAGAGTAAAGTATTTTTGTTGAACCATCATAGTTTTCTTATTTAATAGATCAGATCAAGCTGTAATAATAGAGAGTAAGGCTGTAACCTACTGCATCCATGTGTATTGTACGTTGTAGTTTAATGCATGCAATGCACAATGACGTGAAATATGTAGCTGGATCCTCTGTTGTGTGCTCTATATTATAATTCAATATGCACTTTTCAAACCTAGTATTAATCTTTACTACTAAATTTCGGGGGGGGGGGGGGAGGTTGACCCCCTAACCCCCCGCCCCTGGCTACGGCCTTGCTTTGTTGAAAATCGTTAATAATGTGTTTATCTTGAGGATGTGTAATACCAGGACGAAACAGTCTCATACAGTCCTCTTTAATATAACTGATCTTCCAACGAATTTAGAAGATAAACTTTTGTAATTTGCAGAAAATCCTTCATGAACGTCTAAATTATAACTCGTAGGTAACAGAAATTGTAAATTTTGTATTTTTATAAAAGCTGTTTGCTTACAACCACGACGAATTTTGTTACCTACTAACTGTACATTAGAGCTTTCTGCAAATTTAAATGTCTATCGCACATGGCTGACACTATAAATAAGACCGGCATTAGTAAAAACGAAAGTGTATACAAGCGATATTCTAGTCGCACTTGAACGCTTTACCAAAGTAATATCATAGTCCAGTCTTTGGTTACGCTCACTGACTTTACTCAAGTGGTATTGCTCACACTTAAGGCTTGGAAGAAGTGAAAAAATATTTCTGAGTTAACCGCAGCTCTCCAAGTGGCAGAGCTGTAAACTACTAGTATTGATTTTGCTAGTTTTTTATTCTTCCGCTAGCAAATATAGGGTAG
>JAGFPH010011727.1:0-16160 GCA_018207615.1 Philaenus spumarius | reverse complement strand
ATAAACGATAATTAAAACCTTTCCACCCCCACACCCACCGCACAGTAGAACAGGTCACTGATCCCTAGCCGGCTGGCCCTCGCTCCGCCAAGCCTCTGGCTGTCAAATTACCATCGTCAAAGTTTTTAGGCAACTGGCCCTCGGCCCTAGACTCGGCTCAAACGGTGGAGCGTTACGACGGAATCGTAAAGTCAAATATCGGTCTTGGTCCATGTTTTTTCACTTGTAATTTAATTAAATTAACCCTTGCTGAGGAAGTTTGTAAGCGGAAAATTAAAACTAATAATAAATAATAACACCACTGTGAAAAAAATTAATTAAGATTGTTTTCAATATCGTATACACGAGGTATTCAGTCTATTAGTTCAATAAATGCAGTAAAACCGTACAAGTGAGATAACATCGACCAATATCTGGAGTGCTAAGGGTGGCTCAGACGGAAGAACGTTACGACAGAATCGTAAAGGTCCCGGGTTCAAATCCCTTTCTTGGTCCATGTTTTTTCACTTGCAATTTAATTCACAGTATTGTTCTTCAAGTGATAAAAAAATCATGAAATTGTTATTCATTCACTAGACTATTGTATTTCGTTGAGTAAATGTAAATAATGATTGTTTAAATAAAAAATGGCAAATTTTCTTTGCTTTCATATATTTCTATTTAAATTCCGCTTCTTATTATACACTTTTGTATTAATATTAAATGTCTTTTAATTACAAATTTTCCATCATCACTTTCATAATAAAAGAAGTTATAAATAATTATAAATGATTCCAAAGCCATTTCATCGATTTCCATTATAGGTTGGTAAAATATTAGAGAGGATACAAAAAATTGATCACATAACGGACCTGCAAGATTCGGATTATTAATCTTTGAGCTATTTTAAGTTAATATCCGTTGATAAAATTAATTTTTCATACTCACTTTCTTGTAGCTATTACATCATTTGTTAGCCAGTAGATATCCACAGGTGTTCCGTTTTACATGCGCACTGGCATCAAATGATGCCAGATATTCCTGACACCTATATAGGTGCAACTTATAAAATAATAATTCAATAGAAAAAATATTTAAAACATACAAAATTATTTTTTTTCTACTGTAAACAAATCTTCCTTGAAGGGGTTAAAGTAGACACTTCATCAACATAAAAGTCTGATTGAAGGCAACGCCACATCCAAGACAATAACAAATATTTATTTTACAAACAGCGATGTAAAAGGTTCAGCCATCTTGATTTTATATTTGTAGGCTTCACTCGTGCAGACGACCTATCGGATAATTATGGCGGTGGATGTCTAGAAAAAGCTATAGGTATTGACGTCATCATCTAAACTTGTCTTTTCTCGATTCTTGCATGTCCGAAAATTGGCCTACATTAAATTTCAATATACGATGCATTGCGTGCTTCGCACGCTCATTTTAAGCCTATCTGCGCCCGCTTTAAATACGAGTGATTATTACGTAGGAAGGTTTTAAAAAAATAAAGTAATTTCTACTCATTTAGATTGTGAATATAAAAAAACAAAGGTCAGCTCCTAGCATAGGAATACGAAATACTCATTCGGCCAAAGGAGTCCAGGGATATTTTTAACCATCCCAAGAAAACTTTTAAAATTTGGTAAGCCAATTTGGCTGTTCAGGTGAAATATTAACCGACACAGCATTGAGTCGGTACCTTTACACAGTCAGTGAATACACAAAGACCTATAACACTCCTAGAGGCCGCGCCAAGTAGTGACCCAGCAGCTCATGCTTCAATTATTGTAAAAAATAAAATAAGTATATACAAAATCAAACGGCACATAACATTTAAAACATATTTCAGTGCTAATTTCTTTAAAGAAAAATACCTGACTATAATCAATAATATACATACTTTCATTTCTTTGGGAGCTAGGGGGGGGGGCGTTGCCCCCCTCTGCCCATAGGTATGTACTCCCATGTCCTTTGGTGAAACATTAAAAACATTGCTACATTACAAGGGAAACCAGTGATTTATCAGTTCGCAGTGCTTTTTATTTCGAAAATGAATCTTTATAATCTTATTTATTTTTGAAATATGTCTGCTATTTTTAACGGTCGGGAAATTTAGTGGGTATTTTAAAACAAGATGATGTTATTTTTGTGTTTGGAGAATATGATAAGAATAAATTAAGATGAACTAATAGGTGCTTATTGTTGAATTCAAGTGTATTTTAATGTGTGAATGATCATGATGTTGACGTTTTTGTAGAAATACGCGACAATTAATCCACGACAATTTTATTTACATTGGGATAGTTTGTTGAAAGTTTCATTGGTAAATAAAATTTGTCTTCTTTTTTAAATCATTTAATGTTATTATTTAGCTTTTGTAAAATAGTTTTATGAAGCAATGTGTTTTGTTTAACGTAGAGTAATAATTCCAACATGTTTAAAAATAATAAATTGTCAACAGTCATTGTGTATTTTACAATTAACAATATCACTGTTGAGTGAATACAACAAATACAATTTAATGAAAAACATACCGGTGGACTTATAAAATAAGTATAAAATTGTATATTTATTTAAATTTTAAATTATATTTTTACCAATACAAAACACGAGCAATTTGGCAAAATAATTGTTTTCGTGCTTTTAATATGTGTGATATTTCTTCAGATAAATATTTTAGTTTATTAATAACTGGTTACTCAGAGGCTTAACCTAATCTACAATTAACTAAGTAATTATTTTTTAACTTCTTTAGTATGTCAATATAAACCTTTGTTTTTTTTTGTTCTTCTCCTACGACCGCGGTTTTGGGCATTCGACCATCTTCAGGTACTTCTACAATGACACAATAACATTAACACATAACTACACATAAAAATTTTTACTCCGTATTGGAGATCGTTAAAAGTTTAAGTATTTTTCTTTATAACGATGCTCACGCTAGGCCGGTCACTACGCTACTGAAGTTAGTCCTTGCGTCCTTATTGTTATCATGCTTTGCCATTAGTCGTTGATCCGTACTTTCTGTGCCAATAACAATGTCAAATATTAAGTTGGATTGAAACGATTGTTGGTCTTTTATCAGATGTTGTGCTCTATTTTATTTTATTTTTTTTTCTGTCTTTGTATATCTCGTATTCTTCCAAAGCATTCATAATACGCCCCTTCTTACACACGTGTAAAATGTCTATGTTAGTTTTAAAATCCGTGTATGTGTGTGCGTTACTGATAAGATGTTCTGCGTATCTCGTCTTTGTGGGATTTAAATGCCTGGATGGTATTTGTTCTTTACACCTTTTTAAGAAAGGGCGTCCAGTTTGGCCTATGTAATGACTAGGACAATCGTTGCAAGTTACTTTATAGATCACTGTTTTCTCTTCTTCGGTCGTAGGAGAAGAACAACAAAAAAAAAGATTAGATTGACATACTAAAGAAGGTAAAAAATAATTACTTAGTTAATTAATACACTAATCCGTAGGCTACAGCATTTAATTTAATCTACAATCCTAAAGCGTTGAGATTGAGTGTGTATTCAGAAAATATATGAATTGTAACAGCTATATTTGACTCCGTTAGTTTATTAAAACAATAATGTTTAACGTCCACTCGTGATCGAATTGAATGGAACTGTAAATATTTAACGGATTAAAAGTAAATAAACTCAACAAATAATGCAGAATTTGCGTCGAGTTAACGTGCATGTTTTATAAGTTTTTAATGTAATATTTAACTTACTCCATTTTAATATGTAAACAAAGGCATGTACTAAAGTTTATCAACTTAGTGTATACATTTAATTTAATCCTAGCATGTATCTGATTATTTTAAAATAATAATACCACACACGTACCTTATTGAAACTATTATTTTTTGTTTGGTTAGCAAGTATTAATATTATAGTTTAATTAAAATTTACAGATGTACACCATAAAGTACAGCACCAATCAATAGTGAAGAAAAGAGATTTGTGAGAAATACAGTGATTGATTATACAACCTGCAAAGGTGATCATTAACTAAATTACTATTGAAAATTGTAGTCCACGGCCGGGATTAGAATCCAGAGCTTTGGATTAAAGCACCAATGTTTTGCCTCTGACCACATCGTATTGCGTTACCTCACCTGAATGGTTTGCTTCATTTCCGCTAAAGTTTCTGGGTTTGAATCGTTTAATCATATTTCTCTTTAAATTTTATTAGTTCAACACTTGCTGACGAAATGTTAAGTAGTAAATTTGTTACAACTTTATATAGTTGTTTTTAAATTGACTCCAGATTCATATTCTCACAAGGATTATTAAGCTTTATAAAATATACTTAGTTTTAAATGCATGTTCCATAATCCTTCACGAATGTTTTCATTGATACTACCGTATTAAGATTGTGTTGAAACAAGAAATGATGTTTGGGTTCTTTAATAAAAAGTATAACTATTAATCGATATACATTGAAGACGTTTCCTTAAAGGAAACAAATAATACAACCATTGTATTTAGATAACCTAATAGAACTCCGATCCAATGCAATATTTTGTTCCACTGGAAATTCGATTTTTTTGACGCTATCTATTGGGGAAACGAAGGAAGCTGGTTGGAAACACCAATGCTTACAATGCTTTCTCCCTAGCGCTACCTCGCGGCGCGATCATGTACTATTTTCGCGAACACCTTTTTTCCGGCACACAACCCCCGTATGGATGCAAGATCTATTTATTATTCATGATCTATGATACAACGCAGTATATAATGTTAATAGTAATATGATTTTAAGAAAATGATCAATAAGTTTTTTAAGTATCAAGCTTGAGCCTAAAAGTAGGTGTACAGTTACATATATAATATATTAAAGCCAAATACCACTCACTGACTCTTCATGATTTCTCAAAAACTACTCAACGGATTGGAATGATGGTATGTAGCTTCCTCTAGGGCCCTAAGTGCTCATTAAGAAAAGTATTAAAAACATTAGAAATTTTAAGGGGGGGGGTTCAAATTTACTAAAAATTCCATCTCTAGGGACCTGGGTGTTCGCTAAGAAAGGTTTTCAACAAAATTGAAATTTCAGGGGGGGTTTGGGGGATCAAAGTTACTAAAAATCCCATAAGAAATACATAGTGTAATATAGGCCTATTTATTGATATATTTTTTTTTTTGTTAATATACATTTAACTTTGATTTGTCTACCCGTGCAAAGCCGGATCGGGCAGCTAGTTTGTATATATATATATAATCCAAATACCACTCACTCATCACGAAATCTCAAAAACCACCGAACGGATTGGAATGAAATTTGGTATGTAGCTTCCTTTAGGGCCCAAGGTGCTCGCTAAGAAGGGTTTAAAAAAAATTAAATTTTAGGGCGGGTTTGGGGGCGTCAAAGTTACTAAAAATCCCACCGAACGGATTTTAATGAATTATGGTATATACATCTTCCTCTAGGGCAGTAGGTGCTCGCTAAGAAAGGGTTTTAAAAAATTAGAAATTTTAGGAGGGTTTGGGGAGGTCAAAGTTACTAAAACTTCCACCGAACGGTTTGGAATAAAATACGGTATATAGCTTCCTCTAGGACCGTAGGTGTCGGCTAAGAAAAGTTTTCATAAAATTCGAATTTTGGGCAGGGGGGGGTCAAAGTTACTAAAAATTCCACCGAACGGTTTCATAAGAAATACATGTATAATATATTTATTTATTGATGTATTTTTTGTTAATATACATTTAATTTGATATTGTCTATCCGTGTAAAGCCGGATTGGGCCAGCTAGTATATTTATATTTAATTACATATACAGTTACATATTTAATCTCGTAGGTGTTAAAAATGTGCACCTTCGGCATTGATGCATTCCTGCAACCTGTGCCCGACACTCTCACACACAGTGCGAAACAAATTCCGGTTAGAACGAATTTCCTCAAACGCATCCTTGATGAAATTCTTCAACTGGGGTACTGTGACAGTATTTCTGGAATAGACCTTCTCCTTCACTACTCCCCAGAAGAAGAAATTCATAGGCGTTAAGTCCGGGGAACGTGGTGGCCACTCAGTGCTCCCCCGTCGCCCAATCTAATGCTGCGGGAATGTCTCGTCCAGGTATCCACGGACCGCCAAAGAAAAATGCGGTGGGGCCCCGTGCTGTTGAAAGAACAATTCTGCGAAGTCGGGCTGTGTTCGCAGTTGTGGCACCACAACGTCGGTCAACATGTCCAGATACTTGGGGCATCAACGGTTCAATCGAAAAAGACAGTGCCCACGACTCCATCGCAGGATATGCCACCCCACCCTGTGACACCTGGCCTATTCAATTGCGTAGTCATAACGGTATGCATGTGGAGTTTCATTGGACCAGTACACACAGTTCTATCAGTTGGCGTGACTAGACAGTTTAGAACAGGATTCATCTGTCTACACGATGTTCAAAAGCAGTTCTGGTTGTCCAGTGAGTTGAACTGTAGTCTGCTGTCTTGATCATCCTCCAGAAGGCCATGCAACAGTCTGGGGTGGTACGGTTTAAGGTGCAGGTGGTGCATCAGACTTTTTAATTATGTCCTCGGGATACCCAGCTCCCGTTGCTTGGACTTCTTTGGACTGTTTACGAATATGAGGGCTACCTTCATCTGATTTTCGGTAGTGCATTGGCGACAGAACTCGTGGCATCAAACTTGTATCTGATGTGGTAAATCGTAAGATGCAACGACGCGGGCAAATGAAATTCCTCTTCCCATACCCTACGCACTATCTGTGCATTTTCACCCTCGTTGCTCCTCGCTCAGATTTCCAGCCATCGTTACGCTAAAAAAGAAATAAGATTGAAATGGACTGTAGGCTAAATGTAATGATGAATAAACAAACAACAATTGCGATATGTTTAAAACAGCTGTTCAGCTGAACAATTTTAAAGTTCTTGCAAATAATAGTTGTCACATACTTTGAACATTTTACCCTAGAAACAGAAGAAAGGCCACAATCAATCAACTATGTATACCTACATACCTATTTTTAGGCGAAACTACAACATCATCTCTGGATCATTTTTGATAAAAATATTTAATTGTTGTTTTTTTTTTCAATACCTTATGAATTATAATTATCTGGAAGTAATGGGAAAAAAATAAAAAAACACTAAAAATTGTTCCAGACGAACTGGGCAGAATTTATTTTTATTTAGTAAATTTCGCATACAATATGGCTGAATTTTAATTAGGTAGGACATACAGTTTGATAAAATAAATTGTTGGGTGTAAACTGCGGTCAGTTTCGGTAATAAGTGATTTTCTTAATAAAAAAGTAAATTTATTCTGCCCAGAAAAAACGCATTATGAACAAAACAAGTATAAACGTAACCAAACAGGTGGAACCAATTATAACGTAGCATCAATATTACTCAATTATCTACACAAACCTCAAAACTCACCGCAGGCAGGTCCAATCAGGAACTAAATTTAAACAATAATACACACTTAAAATAACTTTGAATTGATATTTCCAAAATGGAAGCAGTCGCACGTCGAAAACTGGAAAAAGGATTATTATATTGAAAGAGCATAGTATTATAATTGGCAGGAACAAGTGAAGGGCTCAGTTAGGGATAATCCACTTTTTAAAAACGTCCATCAATTCATTGAACACATTATTGAATAAAGAATGTGACTTGTCCCTGGATTATTGTTTACTAGAGGGAAAAGCTTCCATTGGAAATATGAGTAATCCACTCAACGGATATATTGTTATCTGTCGGAAAATACGTCTACTTTATACGTAGAAAGAATAGATTGGTAGCTATATTGTTAGCTCTTAATCGCTGCAGTAAGGTTATTATTTTTGTAATTACAAAAAGTAATTCAATTTCAACACTACTGAAATTAAAACAATTGTTATATTCGAAATGAGTAACTTATACAGTATTATGCTGCGTAGATAATTATAAATTGCGAAATCTAAACTAAAATTCATCTTCAAAGACAGATTAATAATTCTTTATTTAGTCATAATGCGTTAAGTTTAGTCATCTTTATTTATTTACCCATACTAGTTTATGTTTATATTAGTAAACCCGCATAAAAAATCCCAAGCAGATTAATTAGATACACATCAAAAATACATAATTAAAAAAAAACTATTTAAAAACAACAGACTTTCCTAGGCCCACCTAACTATGCTGACGGGAATTTTTAGCTGCTCGGTAAATGTGTGCAATTTATAGGATTATCAAACTGTTGGCCGATTTCTTAAAATGTTGTACATTATTATACATCTAAAGAAAGATACAAATAGTTTCTTTTAATTGCTTTTTATTTCATATTGATAGATCAAATGATTTAAAAGTTACTAGTATTATAGTGAACTAGGGGAGACCCCTGCGTGCTCCGCACGCCAACCCACAATGGAACCGTCTAAAAACAAATTTTATGTTTTATTTATAATAAAGTTGTACGATTAATTAATAATAACCTCAAAACTAATATGATAAATTTTCAAATCAAATTATTTCTTATATTTGATAACAGCTGTTATAATAATGGTTAAAGGAATCAGCAAGGCTCAGGTCTACACTTTAAAACCCTAAACTAAAAGCTAGAAATACAAAAATAATTGCTTCAAATTTTGAAATCAGCTGTTAATGGAAATATTGGAATAAACAGCTATATTATCTGTTATTTTACTCAATTGGTTGCTATGACAATAAATGAAAACACATGTGTTGGTTTATTATTCTAGGCCTAACCTAAGAATTTTTTCCGGCTAAATTTACAAATATTGAAATAAAAAAAGGTTTTTATCGAAATGAATTATAGCCTATGTTATTCAGGGAAAGTGTAGCTTTTTATTAGTAAAACTATTTTTTAAATCGGTTCAGTAGTTCCAGAGATTACCCCCTTCAAACAAACAAACAAAAAACAAACTTTACCTCTTTATAATATTAGTATAAATGTATGAAAAGTTAATAGAACAGCCATACAACCTTCCAAAAATCACACTTATAAGGTTTCTCTTCTATGTGTGTGTCAACGTGTATATTTTATAGGTTAATAAGTAGCAGATTTTATTTAAAAATATAATTCACATTAACTGTCATATTATTTTACAGAACAGCTGTTTTATGTTTTTAATTTATTTATTTAATACCAAATGTTTTAATGTAAACTGCAGAACAGCTGTTTTATGTTTTTAATTTATTTAATACCAAATGTTTTAATGTAAACAAAGCAGACGTTTTTAAATTCTCTTGTATTTCTTATGGGGATTTTTCGTTTTTCGGGGACCTCAAAAACCCCTTAGTTTTTAATTTTATAAAAAACTTATATTTTTCCCTCGATACCTTTAATTTGATACCTCTCCCATCATCCTCCGACTTACCAAATTCCCACAATTTTGAATCTAAAATTTCGCTTACAGAATTATATATAAGGATATATATATAAGGATAAATTAATAATTGAATATGTTTGTAGGTTATACGAATATGTACAAATGTTTCCGAAGTTAAACGACTAGTATCGTCTTTAAATTTGTATAGATAAAAGGTTGTATTTATATTCAGTTTATAACCTCAAAGCAAAATGATATAACGTATTATGGTATACATTAGTGCTATAACTCATATTAAAAAAATCAACTTCTCAAGTAATTATAACGATTGAAGTTGTAAACATAACCCCAAAGTATAATCTACACTGGGTTTGTTTAAGTGTTACAGATGATGGGTGAAATCAGCTGTTTAAATAAACGAATGTTTCTGAAGTTAAACAAATAGGTATCTTTTCGTTAAATTTGTATAAAAAATAATTATATTGATGATAAAAGGTTGTATTTATATTTATTTTATAACCTCAAGGCAAATCTGTTAACGTATTATAGCCTACATTAATTATTTAACTCATGTTTTAAGAAAATCAATTTCACAAAACTTATATTGTTTGAAGTTGTAAACATAACCCCAAAGTATAATCTTTGCTAGGTTTGTTTTAGTTTTACAGATGATGATTGAAATTATATTATAATGTTACTCACGTCCATACGCTTTTATTGGAGTTAATTATACATTCCAATCAACTTTTTTATCTGCTATTTTATTGGTTGCTATGGTAATGAATGTAAACACATTCAAGAAAACAGATTAAGCCTATGACGTAGGACAATCTGTTACACTTATATACCCAATTCTAATGTACTAAATTAGCAATGCATTCGTGGCATAAACGGCTAACGCGCTGGTGGTATATGGCGATGGAGTCAGCTGGTTCGAATCTCGGCAAGAGCAAAACTTTTTCCAGCTGACGGAATAGAGCGTTTCATAAAATGCATGAGAAAATGCGTGGCTGGGTTTTTTATTACAGATGATGGCTGAAATCAGTATAATATTAAATGTTACTCACGCACGGACGTACACTCGCTTTTGTAGGAGTTGATGTTGTAACTTGACACGGCTCTTATTACAAGAACATAAACAAATTTATCACAATTGAAACGTCGTGTGAGCTAAGGTGATTTGAAACTCAACAAATGGCATGTCGTACGAGACTACGTCTGAGCACACCCAGTCTCCAGCGAGACTTTGTTCGTGTATTTTCTGAAATCTTTTCAGATGTTTAGATTTGAATACACCACGTTTCAAACGCTTTAATCTGACACCAAGAGTTTCGAAATAATATTTTATTATGGAATGAAGATTCTACATTAGGTGGTTATTACTTTCTCCACCCTATACGTAGTATATGGAGAAAGTATTGTTTTCGTAAAAACGTTCGAATTTGAATTTTCAGTTGAATTATCTGTTTTGGTGCTCCCAGAACCCCCAAAAATTGTTTAGTGCAATTATCTGTGTTCGTGCTCCCTGAACCCAAAAATATTTTTAGTGGAATTTTTTGTTTTGGTGCTCCCTGAACCCAAAAAAGTGTTTTTAACGTGGTGTCTGTCTGTCAGTGTGTCAGTATGTATACTCGACCAGAGGGGACACTATTGGTCCGATTTTCATGAAATTTGGTATGTAGGTACTAAACCCTAATATCTCCAGGCGTTTTTTCATTTTTTGGAATTTTTAATTTTTAAGGGTAATATACCCCTAAAAACCAATAAAAAACGACAAAAATGCAAATTTCTCAAAAACGGCTCTAACGATTTTGATCAAATTTTCAGTATTTATAGTGCTTAAGATGAGAAACAAAATGACACCATCCGCTTTTATCAAAACTTCGGCGTTTCATAATTATGGGGAAATGTTAAAAAATAAACAAGTTTATGTTGTCAATCTAGCATCACGGCAACGGCCGCAAGGGATAGCACAACGGTAGAGAAGACGGCCAGTAATTCAAAGGTCGCGCGATCGAATCCCGCCTGGGACAATAACTTTTTTATACGATTGACGTAGGTAGAATATTATTTTTTTGTTTTGTTCTAAAAAGTAGTAAATAAAATGATTAAAAACAATATTATTTTGACTACAGTAAGTTGGGAGAAAGTTTGTGTCAGTTAACTGATACCGTTTATTTTAAATACTGTTTCGATATAAATATAATATTCTAGGGGAAACCCCTGCGTGCTCTGCACATCAACCGCGTTGGAACCTTCTATACACGTCATGAAAGTTTCTGCATGAGGAGACACTTTGTGTACATGTCTTGAAATTGTATTCAAAACTTGTTCTTGTTCGTTGTACAATAATTACTTTTATAATATCAGGCAAATATTTTATTATGACCTTTACCTAGATGTAATATTTAACTGAATGTAGTCATGAAAAAATAATTTATCATTTTAAAAGTCTTGCCAATATTTATGAAACACTAGAGGGCTCCGCCCCCTGCTCGCTTCGCTCGCCAAACACCGCGGTGAATCGCGTCGAAGCAAATGCAAACAGGTTATTTTATATAAATAGGCCCTACTATTAAATTCTAATATGTCTTATTTATTTTAATTTGGATGTAACATAGTGGTTTCTTATTTTCAAGTTGTTTAATTTATTAAGAGTTTATGCTCTAGCTTTAATGAAATTATAACAATTTACATTTTCACCCCTTAACAGCATTCGACAAAATTTCAATCTATGATACTTTTTTTATGTTGTAAGAAATAAATGTACAATTTTCAGCTCACTAACTTTAAGGAAAATATAACAATTATTTTTTATTGTTTTAGGGGTTGTTATCACATTTTAACCCCTTAGCAGTACGCGATAAATTAATTTTTTCTATGTATCTTGTAAGAAATAAATGTACAAAATTTCAGTTCTCTAGCTTTAAGGAAAGTATAATAATTAATATTTATTGTTTTATAGGTTGTTTTAACACTTAAATCTAAATTAATTCTAGCCTACGTTACTGAAGGATAAATAGCTTTTTATTAGTAAAACTATTTTTTCCATCGGCTCAGTAGTTCCAGAGATTACCCCATACATACAAACAAATAAACAAACAAATGTTACCTCTGTATAATATTATTAATAATAACCCCAAAGCTAGTATGGTAAATAATGTTAAATGTTCAAATCAAATTATTACGTATATTTTATAACAGCATAAAATAAACATTACCTAAAAGTTATAAATTTTAATAATTTTTTCAAAGTTTGAAATCAGTTGTTAATGGAAATATTGGAGCAAACAACTGTTTTATCTGTTATTTTATTCAATTTTTTGCTATGGTAATAAATGTAAATACAGTACATGTGATAATTAATCCGTTTATTCCTAACCTAATATTTTTTTCCGACTAAATTTACAAATATTGAAATAAAAAAGTGTTATACAAATGAATTATAACCTATGTTACTCAGGGATAGTGTAGCTTTTTATTAGTAAAACTATTTTTTCAATAGGTTCAGTAGTTCCAGAGATTACCCCATACATAAAAAAAAACAATCAAATTTTACCTCTTTATAATATTAGTATAGATAATGTACTGTAACGTTTATAAGATTACTTAATCTAAATGTTTCAAACCGTATAAAATATTTAGTGATTTATGATTTCAATAAATTATAACGTTATACAGGGTGTCCATTTAACTGGGCCACCATTGGAATCAACATTTGTACAAGGTGTACTGCAAACTTTAAATGGGGGACTTCACCACTTTTTAGTGACAATTAAAAGTACAAATTATTTTAGAACTTTTTTGTTCGTGGTATTTTTTTTTTATACGACTAACCTTTTAAAAGTTAGAGGGGCATAAGTTTTAAAACCACCCTAACTGAGCTGATGATATTTTGGTATGAAAACGTTTTGCACCAATGGAAACGCCTTTAACACTAACAAAGCATAATAATTTTCGAAATTTTAAAATCATATTTTTAATCTTCACTCAAAATTGGGTGAAGTCCCCCATTTTAAAGCTTGCTGTACATTTTGTACGTGGAGATCCCAATGCTGGCCCATTTTAAAATGGACGCCCTCTATAATTTTGAGACAACATCGGCTGAACATTTAGTAAGTTTTTATTAAGAATTTTATTTTGGAGTTACTATGATTTGTCCATTATCATAAAATATGCTTGCGTGGAAAATCGTAAAATCACTCCTTTTATTTGAAATTAAGATTTGTAAAATGTGAACACATGAAACAAATAATATTAATAGTTGCTTTGAATGATGATGTACGTAAACGCGTCACCCAAGAAATAAATATAAAAAAAGTAAATGAGTGCTGTAGTGTGGCCCCCGTCAGGGACGAAGTTTATCAAGCCTTTTCTTCAATATTTTTACCAGCCTTAACGGCAACATACAAACATAATTTTAATCTTTCAATTGCCGTTTATTATTAGTTTGTTTTTTATACAAATATTTACTGTTCCCATACGTTTGATGTCGTTATAATAAAGGTGTAGAATTAATTATAACATCAAAGCTAAGAAGGAAAACACAGTTAAATGTCCATTCATTGTAAATACATTCAATAAACATAAAATTTTGGTTCATCAGCAATAAACCTAAAATTATTGCGTGTATGTTTAATTTATTTTACCTGTCTTAACGGCAACACACATACAATAATTTTAGGTTAGGCCTAGTCTTAATTATTTTCTAGGACTAACCGAGCATTTTTGTATGCATGTTGGTGTTAAGGCAGGTAAAATAAATTAAATATACACACAATAATTTTTAGGTTAGTCCTAGACTGATGAACCAACATGTTATGTTTATTGGATGTATTTCAACCTATCGTCTCTTAATTTAAATTGACGAATCAAAACACATGTCTCTTGAATGTATTTACATTCTGACCGTAGCAACCAATTTGATGTCTCTTTTTCGTTACTCGTATTTTATATTTGTCATTTCCAAAGCAACCAATTAATAACACTCTTTTCCGTTATATTGCATTTTTTATTTGTTAACTCCTACCACAACCTGCGTTAAGGCACTTCGTTCCAAAAACGACGGAATCTACTTATATAAAGCTAGATTGTAACACTGATTCATTGACATTAATTATTATGCACTTCCCATAATCGGACCCCCATCAACCTTATACTTGAATTAAAGCTCTCGACGAGAAACCTTTGGGAAAATTGCCAGAAGTTAAAATTTTTTTATTTTGCTAGCACCTTTTGGGCGGGAAAGATTTTTAAGATTTTTATAATGTTTTAATTTTTTCACTTTGAGCGCGTTTTGTAAGAAAACGGTAAGAGATAGCAAAAAATGTTAAATACAAAAGTTGTTGAAAATTTAATTTCAGACTAACGATTTTTCATCAGATTTAAGATCTAATCATCCGTTTAGCCACTATTCATCCGAGAAGGTAGGCTCCACCCAACGTCCTTAAAGCTAGACGTTTTCACTGATTCACTGACATTAATTTTTAGGCACTTCCAGTAATCGGGAAAATTGCCATAATTTCACATTTTTTTATTTTGGAAGCACCTTTTGGGCGGGAAAGAATTTTTCGATTTTTTCAATTGCTTCATTTTCTCACTTTGAGCGCATTTAGTAAGAAAATGGTAAGAGATAGCAAAAAATGTAAATACAAAAGTTGTAGAAAATTAAATTTCAAAGAAGAGATTTCCGTTAGATTCAAGATCCAATCATCCGTTTAGCCGCTATTAACCCGAGAAGGAGCTCCGCCAAATAATCCTTCAAATTTCCCATGTTAATCTTATGGAGATAATGTTTAATGAGTTTGAGTCAGCTGAAAAATAAAACAGCTGATTTGTGCTCGGTCATATATGTACCAACGAGCCAAAGATTAACGAGATTCTTTAGCGAATTTTCCAACTGCGAGCGAAGCGAAGCAGCCATTTGAGGCCGAAGGCCGAGGCGGGGTTGGGACGCGAAGAGTCCAGGGGCAGAGCCCCTAGTACAATATAAGTGTCTGAAACTAAACGGTCTGTTGTTACTTCAAACTAGTCTTAGTCGTAGTCATTTCAATGTTTACGTATACAATATGCCATAAAAACATTTTATAAAACGTTACATATTATACAGTGTGTGGTAGATTTTGTTATTGAAAAGTAAATAATTGTTATCAGTGATCGCTGAAGTAAAATCGCAAGTGTTGGAGAACTTGATCATTGCTAAATCTCTGTTGAAATATTTCTGTGAAAAACACACGACGTCGTTTTACAAAACAAAACGATTATATTAGCATAGCAAACTGCACAAGGAGGCAGCGGAGCGTAGTGATATATAATGACGTCGTTGTAGCGTTGTCATGGCAACTAAGGGTAACTTCTTTTAGTTTAATCCTCAAAATATAGCCACAATCTTGAAAATACAGGTAACGCAATATTATACTATTAGCAGAAATCAATACCGGTACTCGAGTTGTGCGACAACCGTTCCTTTGTTATACTAAAATTATAAAGAGGTCAAATTTGTTTGTTTGTTCGTATGTATGGGGTAATCTCTGGAACTACAGAACCGAGTGAAAAAATAGTTTTACTAATAAAAAGCCACACTATCCCTGAGTAACATAGACTTTAATTCATTTTGATAAAAACATTTTTTGTTTCAATATTTGTAAATTTAGTTTAACAAATATCTTAGATTAGGCCTATACTGATGAACCGACACATATTTCTTGAATGTATTTACATTCATTACCATAGCAACCAATTGAATAAAATAACAGATATAACAGCTCTTTGCTCTAATATTTCCATTAACAGCTGATTTTAAACATTGAAGGAATTATTTATTTCTAAATTTTAGGTTAGGTTTTTAATAAAGTGTACTTGCTGGTTAACTGCTGT
>JAGFPH010011726.1:6097-33285 GCA_018207615.1 Philaenus spumarius | reverse complement strand
TATAAAAACCGATTTTTCCCGCCTTACAACGGCTAATATCCGTTGTAGCCACCCCTCTGAAAATATATGATTTCTAAGTTCACGCAGAAACCCAAGATATCTAAAACCCCCTCCCTATACTGTGAAAAACTTCAACAAATCCCTTTTGGTTCAATTTACTCTCCATTCCCGCTTCCTTCTATACTGTCTATTTGCCTTCGCCTTTTTTAACTACAAGACCTTTTTTAATTTACTATTATCTAACAAGTAGAAATCCATTTCTCTCCACTTTGGAGTAATCAAGCTGAAACCTCTACATTAACATACATTCATATTATTCAATATTATTCAATACGATTTTAATCTAGCTTCAACTGCAAGCTTAATATCTGCTAAAAAACATACAATATTTTACATTTCAATATATCTCGTTGTATTGTCTTAACTCCATTTGGGAGTTTTCTGTCCACTGAAATTCACATACATGTCTACTTAGTTTATTTCAACACTAGGTCTATTCACAGGGAACTCTAAATATTGCCTGATAAAAATTGAATTTACTTACAATTACTATTGTACTGGATTTGAGATATAACCTAATTTACTATTTCTATACTTGAGTTTAACCCTTTTCCTGCGTTTTTTTTTCTAATTAATGAATTTACATTTACTTGTTTTACCATTGAGATATTTTAACCGTTTGCGTTCACCTTTCCTTTCTAAGGCTAGTGTTTATGTGTTATAAACACTCCCCCTCCATGCGCTTTATGTTTTGTATGCCCTGTACTCATTCATATCACATCTGACTTCAGGTTATCCCCTCCTCTCTACATTACATTAGGCCTCCTTGTATCGTTTTGAACTCTGGTCAGTCTATGTAGAATTATCGCTTCCCTTTCTCTGCTGGGCTTGTTTATTTACATTGGAGGTCATTAACTGGGAACATCTGTTTAGGCTACTATGCGTTTGGTTTATTTACAACTTATATCTACTATTTACATTATTTAGGCCACTTAAAATTAGGCTATTACATCTCAATGTTAATTTGTGTTCCATTAGTACTTCTGTGAATTTGTATTGCTTAGACCTTGTCCTACCCTACCTTCCAGACAGTCGGTCACCAATCTCCCTTTGTTTTCGCTCGGTCTACTTTTATACCGGCTGTGTTTACGTACAAAAACTTTCTCTGTACCGTTATAATTTACTGTTAGGCCTACAGCTGATTTCTTAAATTTAACTTTATTCGAGCTTAGTGTTCTACCAGCATTAGACGTGTTATGGTTTCTGTTTATTCCTCCGATTGAATTACGTTTATTATAGTTAAAGTTTCTATTATACTTTGTATTAGAACTACAGTGTTTATTGTTGCGTGAATTTGGTGCAGTGATATTTATGTTACAACGTTCAGTTCGTTTTGGATTTTCGAAAAATAGCCTCTCTCCGCAATTATTTGCCGCCTGTGTGTTTGGAATCTTAACCTCTGCACACTTTACATCGATTTTACTTTTATTCCTTTTTAATATTCGCGAATGTTCATCGTTTGTTTCTTTTGAACAATTTTTTCCGATGACATTTTTATTTAAAAATCTTACTTTTTGGCTTTGGGAAGGTTGCATTTCTTTTGATACAATTTTCCTGTCCCTATTACCTAACTTCGGTCTATTTTCGATAACCTGAACTTTTTCTACGCCTAACTTTATCTCCTGACCTTTTTCTTCCTCTCCTACGCTACTCCCCACTGAAGTTTGTTCCGTACATCCTTTACCTTCGCTTATATCGTTTTGATTACTTATAATTTCTTTTATATGACTTGAATTTACTGTTTCTTTATTTATTATTGAACTTTCTTTATTTGGTTGGTTTGGTGTCAACCCTTTAAAATTTTTTCCATGATACCGTGACGTTAGGCTGAAACATTTTCCCTTAATTTCCTTTAACGCCTGCTTTCTGTCTATGAATGGTAACTGGATAGTTTTCTCCCCTACATTTAATATGATAAATCGTTTATCCATATTAATGTCTGCTTGCATTTCATATAAGAAATCGCAACCCAATATTACACGTGATTTCAACCCTTTTACGACTAATAGTTTTACTTCTACGGTTTCTGACGCTAATTGTATTTTAATCATTATTTGCCTAGTTACTTTTTGTACTCGACCTTTTAATGCTGTTACAATTTCAATGTTAGACGCCGGTAACTCCATAATTTCTACATATTCCGCCTTCAATTGCTCTAGGTAATCGAATTGTATTACACTTATTTCGGCCCCTGTATCTATTTCTATGGCCGCCGGATTATGCCCTATCTTCGCGTAAATAGTAGGAATATCTTCAATGACTACTTCTTGAATACTTTTTTCCCCTTTATTACTTAACAGATCATCCCTAAGGTTGTAATGTATCCGGTTAACAAGTTTATTCTTAGAAATTACTTCACCGCTACTGTTGTAACTCTTCGTCGCGGGTTCTATCCTAGCGTGTGCCTTATCTTTTTTTATTTTAAAATTTTTTAATCTATTATTATTATTTTTAATCAAATTTCTTGTATATTTTTTATCTACAGCTCGCTCGTTCCGAAATTCCGTTAATCCTTCGCAAGCCTCACTTCTTAGTTTTTTGGCCGTTGATTTTGATTGGGTTTTGACGGAGAAGGTCTTTTGGAACTTGGGTGTGCGGTGTTGTTAGGGTTTTGAACATAGGATCGTTGTGAAGGTGGGTTATTATAGGTTTGGTTAGGCCTACTAGAATTTATTGTATTATTTATATTCCGGTTCCCTCTTCGGGCTTCGTCCATCATATCTATTTGATTTAGAAAATTTATAGCGTCTTTAATCGTTTCGCTTGGCTTTCCCATGCATGCTAACTTTATCTGATCATTAAAATGTTGTAAAATGGTAAATACTAAGAAACCTTCCGGGAGCTGCGGTTCTAAGTCGCTGGCTTGATTTACAATCCGACAAAAATAATCGGTCCGGCTTATATTACTTGGTTCAAAATATTTTCCATTCTCGATTTTATTTCTCACAATTTTTTGTTTTTGTAATGACCAATAGTTCGCTAAAAAAGCTGCGCGAAATTCTACATATGTACTTGTGGCCGTTTTCATAACCGTCCACCATTCTTTTGCCGATCCGAAAAGATGACGTTCCGCCATTTTTAACTTCTCCGGCTCTCCTAAAAACGGGTTTAATTCCTCCATTAAATTTTCCAGCTCTCTTATAAAAGTTCTCGGACGCTCCCTTGAGTTTCCCCAAAATTCTAGTTTTACCGCCTCGCTTTCGTACCTAGGTGCTATTTGCATCACCGTTCTGCCTATTGTCCCTTGACTACCAATTTCCCCTAACTTCTGTTCTATTTTCGCAACTCTCTTATCTACAACCGCAAATTTTTGATCATTGAGTTTATTTGTATCCCTACTCGCGCTTTCTAATACTTGAATTGTCCCAGTAATATCTTAAATTTTTTCCGCCACTCTATTATTTTGTTCTATGCACCTACGCGTTTCCTGGTTCAAATCCTCTTTAATTTCGCCGATTTTTCCGGATATCAACTCATACAATGCTTTCTGATCTCTTTCCCTTTGAGCTTTCTCTTCTTCTTTCTCTTGTTGTAGACGATTTTTTTCTAACTCCTTTCCTTCCCGGATTTTTTCATCCTTAAGCCGCCTTCGCTTCTCCTTACGTTCCCTCTCTTCTACTTCTTTCATTTCGGCACGTTTTCTTTCTTCTTCTTTTTCTTTTTTCGCCTCCTCCTTGTCTTTTTTATACTTTCGAAAAAATCTTTCAACTCTTTGCTAGCCATGTTTATTTTCTTTGTTTATTTGTCGCGGATAAAATCTCTCAATAAAATTTTATTTACTTTTATACCCCTTTAAAATACTATTCAATACCCTAATTTAACCCGATTTACCACGACAAAATTTTATTTTATTTGTTTTATATTACTCCCCCTCTAACTCACGAAATCTTCACGAACCCAGGAAAATTTTTAAACGCTCAAGAATAGCCGTAGTATAACACAATGCATAGAAATATTCTTAATCTAACACAACAATGTAAAGCACAAATAATAGTTATGACTGTTCAAGACTAAATTTAACCTTTAGTTAAATTTTCGCCTTCCACTTATGGGCGCCAATTATACAACGGAACAATTCAACGTGTTCTGCCCCTCGTTCGGGAGCCAATTAAACAACGTATAATCGCGTGCTGACGTTCTTTTGTTGTATAATAAGTTACAACACCTACTGGAAGCCTTTAGCCAAAATTTTATCTTTAGCTTAGGTGATGCAACTGGGTGTCTGATACCTATTTCTATAAGTATTTCGACTGACTCTAACACTTTAAAATAGCTTCCAGAAATTAATAAGTTTACTAGCTCTGAATTTAATTTATGAGAACTCTTGATTATTTTTGATCTCAGGGAAATGAGAACAGTGGAACAGCCCTTATAACTTACCTTATTTGTGCTTTGATTACTTCTACAGCTAAACACATTTATTATACTATTTCTAATAAAGGAAATTATCATGAATGGATAACCATAAACATTTAATTGATTACTCTCAGTATTTCAGTATAAAAATTTATAATTAATTTATTCAAAATTCAAAATCAAAACCTTTTCAAAATTAAACATAAACAACTCGCTTTTCTCACCATCTGCTTGTACATATAATTTCTATCCAATATTAATGTTAAACCTATAATTCTAATTTCTAATAGGCTTGGCAGACAGTCTAATTTTATAATCAATTTAATTTTAAATTATTTGAATTTAATTTATTTACATTTATTATTTAAATTTAGGGAATATCGAATTTACATTTATCTAATTTATGATTTGAATTTAATTTGAAACTAACCTATCTCAACCAGTACTTTAAATATTTTTATTGAATTTACTCAGGCAATTAATTAAAATGGGGGACAACGTATTCTCGTTTACACAGACCTTAATTCCGCGTTTTTCACCTCCGGTTTTCCGTGATGGATGCCGCTATGTTGATGGGCTGGTGCTGGAGCTGATATGATGCTGTGTCTGGTAGCCTGGATTTTCTGATTTAAAGTTGTTGGGTTGATATGATGGCTACAGATGTACTTGAAGAGCAGATCTGGTAGAATCTAGTAGAGTTACAGTTGATCCTATTTCTTCCTTGGTTCGTGAGAAGTGAAGTTCCGTTTAGAAGATCATGTCCTGAAGGATTGCCTATGTCGTCTCAGTATCGCCAAATAGAGTTATTTTTGCATTAACTCATTTGGATAGGCCGTAGAGTTACTCCTGAAGAACTACTTCTGACTTGTAGTTTATATTTAAAAGTTATTTAAGTTTAACGAAGAAAAAATATTTGCTGCAGAGTGACGTGAAGTCTACATTCGTAACAATTTGAATCTAGAGTGAGTCTTAGAGCGAGTCCGAGAGAGTCAGCGATTCCGAGAGAGTAAGTCCGTGGATTTTTCGCGTTCAATCCTTTATACACTTCGTGACGTCATTTCTTACATGCCCTTTCTATCATTTTTTCACTAAGCCAATTTTTCTTTTGTACAAACTTTTTTGGTCTTGAAATGTGTCTAAATTCGCCCTGGTTAGTTTTGTATAATTTTCTTCTTTTCTTTTCCTTCCATTTTCCTGGAAAACACCAATTTCCCTGGTTAATTTGGTTGCTCGTTGACGCCCCTTTCTGTAATCGCGGCTGCATCCCTTCCACTTTGACCATTGAAACTTACTTGTTTTTGATTTCCCGCTGTATCTTTTTTTCCTTTTAAGTTTTCCTTAATTTTCTTTTTGCACATTTTCCAGATTGTTCTTGGCTATCCGTACGTTTTTGAATCGTGTCTGTACTGTGATTTTTACGCGTGCGCGGCACGTTTACACTTTTCCGCGACTTCCGCGACTGTCTTTCGCGTTAAATGTCTTTTTTGTTTGTTTACGCCGATTGTCTTTAACACCTGTACAGTTCTAACACTTTTCACCATTCTTACTTATTTTTTCTCTTCTGGGACTTAGCCTACAATCGCAAAAAAGTTCTTTGGGGGTTTTTTATTTACTACGCGAAAAATATTTAAGTTACTGGTTTCCTACCGATACAATGTTAATCTAACCCTAAATCTCTTTACTTTATTATTATTTAAAATTCAAAAATTCAATTTTTATTACTTTAAAAGGCGTGAAAACTCTCACCATTTTATCTTAATTTAATTTTACTTTTTGTTCCCTTTTTTACACAGAACTATTCATTCTCTAATAACTCTTGTGAGTGAAAACCTTTGATTTTAATTATTTCTCCCTTTTTAGGGTGTGTGAAATTTGACACTTAAGCTAATTTTTTTATTTTCAATAATTCGACTTTTTCATATATAACCTTTTATTTTAGTCTACTTATGTAGATTCCAAAAATGTCTGACATTTTCAGTTTCGAGTTAAATTGAACTTTTCCCTTAACTTTAACCCCTGTTTACTTTGGTAGTGTTACCTTTTATGATTTGAAATTCACACGGCCGTAACTCACGCGTTTAGCGCTACGTATTAAACCATGAAAACCACAAATGCATAAAATTCCTGGATTCCTTTATTCCCCTAAAACTCAGCTACTTTCAGGCTAAGTCAGATTTCCTTTCTTGACGTGTCCTAGATCAAGGTTCATCTTGGGAGATAAGCCTTGCTCTGATTTAACTTGTATTTTCGACCTACAATTTACACTCACCGAAGTCCGGCCTTGAAAACATCGAATTTTATAATTTAATATAAAAACCGATTTTTCCCGCCTTACAACGGCTAATATCCGTTGTAATATATATGTTGAACATCGTACAATCACTTTCACAGACCTAACCACTCAGGTCTGTAAAAATAAAAATAATTCACAGACCTTATTCGCTTTCCTTGACCAATCCGCCGGTGTTGAAGACGCCTGGTGTTCCTTGAGGTTGGCTAATAGCAGCTTGCAGTTCTAACAGCTGGAAGTCTCATTGCCTAAGTGACAGCGCTGATGATTTCATCAGGCAGCGTGCTGATCCCTGTTGTGACGTTAGGTTACAGATGAAATATAGATGGTTTAGAGATGAATTCTCGTAGTCGAAATTACAGATGAACTAAAGTTGTTTTATAGATTAGTTCTGGTAGATTCAATCGATCCTTGTATTCCCTGGTTCGATCTCCATTCAGTTGTTAGCTCACGTCAGTTAGTCTCGTCTTGTAGTCTAAAGGAATTCCAATATGAAGTTATGTTGTGCTAAATCATTTAGCTTGTAGCGATGTCCTAGTGCTTATAACTTGTAGGAGTTTAACATGCTGAAATCAATCTTCATAAATTGCAGACTGTTTATAGATGAATCTTCCCTAGTGAAAAACCTAACTCTCAATAGTCAATCCAATAAAAATTCGTAACTCGTGATCAAGAAATTAATCCATACTTAACAAATGAGATATTAATAATCATTCGCCGAAGTCGAGTATCCGCCTTATATAAACATTTTTTGGATCTGCTCCAGGTGTAGCCATCTTAGCTTTTTACAAAAAATTTAGTTTAAATCTTTTTTCACCTTTTTTCGGGGAATATTGTTTTGTATATACTTGTAGTAGTTTATTAATTAACTGCCTTAGTTACTAACTTTCTATTTTTCCTTTAAAAAACCATTTATTTATTTAAATCTTTTCTTTCTTGAATTTTACCATCTAACCCACATCAGTTTTGGCCCCGCGACAGTCTCTCATGGGCGCTATTAATCAGAACTGAATTTACTATTGTTCTTTTTGGTTTTTAATGTAACTTTTCACTGCGTGATTTCTTGTTGAGCACGCAATGTTCTTTCGCTACGAACTCAAACGGTGGTTGTCCAAAGTGTGGTTCGCGTGGGCGGCACGTTTCCCGTTCCAACGCGGTTTTCCGCGGAAAAGTTTTTTGTTTTACACTTTTCACATGTTTGTGTTTTCACACCTTGTAGTCTTTTATTCTTTACACTAGCCACAGTTTCTCGTCGCTCCATGATTTTCTGGTGTTGGTTTGGGACTTATAAATTTTTCTCGTACATGGCAATTTTCTTTTTATAAAGTAACGCGAAATTTATTTAAGGTACTAGTTTATATCAATACAATTCTATCTAATACTTATTTGACTTTACTATTTCAATATTTTTAAAACTTTAATTAACTCCACTTGCTTTTGAAAGGTGTGAATCTTTTCACCCTTCCACTTGAATTGTATTTAAACATTTTATTTCATTTATTTATATAACTTTATCTCTTTTACAATTTGCATTACTTTTATTTTACCAAACTTTATTTTTTCTCTATTTTATGGGCTAGTGAACTTTGTTATTTAAAAAAAAACTTCTTTAATATGCGAAATTCACCAATTTACTTATTTCACTTACTTTTGATCTACATCCGTAGGTTCTAAAAATATCTTCTTTTATTTTTATGTTTTTTGAGCAAAATTTTAAATTTCCCTTAAATTTAACTTTACATTATCACTATTAACTATTATGATTTGAGCCTAACATGGTGTAAGCCAATGCGTGTAGCTTAATGTTTTTCACCAACAAACAAATTAATTCATAAGCTCCTAAATTTTGGTATTCCCACAAAAATCATTACTTCGAGGATAAGTTATTTTTCGTTCAACGACTTGTCCAAGTTCATCAGTCACCTTTCCAGATATCGCCCATCTCGCTTGGACTTGTAATGCTTTGCTCTACAATGTACCAATGCTGGTCTAGAAACATCGCTTTTTACAAACTTTTAGTAAATTTAGAATTTCATAATTTAACACTTACCGGAAATAAATATACTACTACTGTACTGTACTACAGTACTACTAGTACTGTATATATATATGTACTATTAAACATAAGTATACATATACTTATGTTTATTCACTTTTTGATAAAAATAAAATATAGAATTTTCCGGATGTGCATCCAAATAATCTGTTCGTGATTTTTCAAGGGGACTTCCTAGTATTTAAATATTAAAACAACGATCATAATTTTCGTAGATTAAGTAAACAGGTCAGAATTTCGTGAACTGGATCCATGTTCACAGAACTATGAAAATAGAGTTACATATTTCTTTACTCCGTAAGCAAAATATCCTTCAGTTTTGTTTCCTGCTTAGCGCCTATATTTTATTAAAGTTAGACTAATAAAGACGAAGGATGAACGTGTAGTGAAGGTAAACCTATAGCCTGTAACAAGGTTTGAAAATGTGAAGTTTATAATTTAGCTTTTTTACTGACCCGCTTCCCTAAACATTCCTCAAATTGTATAATTAGTAACTTACGTATTTGGTTTACAAAATATTTTTTACTATTGAATTTAAAACAAACCCTTTAAGATAATCAATTCACATAAAAGCAACTCCACGTACGTCCGTACAAACGTTACAAAAAACTATAGCTCATGCACATGGTTATATCGTTTGATTTACTGCTTAACACGTAACAGCTGATTTCATCAATCAGCTGTAATTACTGATAAATAATCCATGAAAATAAAAGTATGTGAACCATGTAAGGTTATGCTTACAACTTTTAGTTTAAATTTTATGTTGTTGTTAAATAAATGTAATAATGTAGTCTACATTGAAATATCTAATTAATATGCAAATTCAACACAAAATCAAGCTTCTTTTACAGAATATACCTTCTTTTACTCTCTAATCAGTAATGCGTTCGTAATTTAGAAGAGTCTAACTCATTAAATCACACAGAATCATAGACCCATAGTCACAAAAATAATGGTTTCTAAGCTTTTAAAATGTGACCAATAAGTGTGCCTTGTGCCTTGATTAATGAAAAGTTTCAGTAAACAATAGTCTATATTACACCATAAAATGATAATTACTATCCATTGAGTTATAATTACTAGATAAGCTAAGTGGTAATATAATTATTATAGTAACTACTAGTCTTTAAAAGAAACAAATTAAGTTACTGTTAGCTTATTAAATTTAACTAAAAACTGTGCTTTAAAAAACAAAAATATAATATGAACATTAAACTTTCAACCTAGTTTAAAATCTAGGAAAAAAAAGAAGTAATGTTAATCCAATAATTTAAAAATAATATTTGCTTCTACAAGAAATTATTTTTATTTCTTAAAAGCCAAAAATATAGGGGTTTTTTGACGCAAAAGTCCTGTTAACTATTAAAGGTTTTAGAACTATTTCCTGGACCTGTACAAAAACGACTTCCCATCACGAGGTGTAAGAACATTACATTTCCCGGAGCTGAGATTATCCCGACTGAAGCTTAGTTTATGTCCCACTGAAGGTGTAAGCTCAATAAATGATGCTGAAACATGTGATTCTATTTTAGATAAGGGACTGAGCATTTATAACTTTTAATACTAACAGCTGAGAGAACTTTAGGGTTTAATATTTAGTTAATATGGTCGTATAAATGCTATTACAGAATGTGTGTAGAAATAATCATGATTAAATTAGAATAATTGAGCAGAATAGTGCTTATTCAAACAGTTATTGGGTATACTGTATTATGTAAAACAGACGTAAAGACATTTCTTAAAAATGTATGGCCAAAACAAGTCATGAATAAAAATTATCTTGAATTGAAACGTTTGTTAATAATTACGTATTTAATGAGTTTTAAATGTTTTAATTGTGTTTCATTAGAAGTTAGTGTGCTACATTACTAATGGTATTTAGTTTTGAGATGGATCTTGTTTTTATGTTGAATAACAAAGTTTTTGTAATGTTATTTATATTACCTTTCAATCTGCGTATGTAACTGTTTGGGGCATTGTGGTTCAATATTTATACAAACTGCATAATTAAATATAACTGTCTTTATATAGTGCATGGAAATAATTAAGGAGTTTGTCATATTTGGTAAAATAAATGAAATAGTTCCTATAAACATATGTCCGGAAACACTTCTTTTATCAGCAATCCGTTATTTTGCTCTTTTGCTAAATAATTTATGTCTCTAATTCCACCATTTGCATATTACTCTTCAATATAAAGTCATACAAACATAGGGGGGAGTAGTGTTAAAACCCTCTGAGGATGATGACCATGCCATCGAAATACACATAAGGGTAGCGTAATAAACATAACTTACAATTTAGTTGTTTAGTTATTGTTTTTGTTCCTTCTTTTGTGGTTCGGGGTTTTTATTCAAATCAGTGTTATAAAGTCATAGTTTGAAAAAAAACTTGTTCCATTAATTCGTATTAAAATAACAGCCACTTAAAAAATGTTATTGAAAATAACCCCAAAACAGTAAGTTTTTTTAAAAAAAACTTCAACAGTAATTTTTCTAGTATACTGTTTAAATTTTATTCTTATTAAAATAATTAAACAAATGGTAGCTGTAAAACATTAGTTTGACGGGATCAACATTTATACAACAAAGTGTAGGCATTAATTAATTTGGATTTGTGCAATAGTTAGGTCAAGTTTAACGCTGTTTTACTGTTAAAAGGCTACACAAATTTGGTCTTAATATTTTTAAAACTTTACTGTTTTTGAGTTATTTGAAGAGTAACTTTGCAGCTCCCCGTGTGAAAGAAGCCTTACTTTGCAGTCTTTCATGTTATTTCAGATCTGCAGGGTGTATTTAAGCAGTTTAGTTGCATGTTTATTAACTTGTACACTTACAGAACTGTATGTTATTAGTACAGAAAAGATAGAAAATCAGCAATTTGTTTAATTAACATTTTGTGTATGTTTCCTTCTCATACAACTTAACAATAATGGTATTAAATGTATTGGATTTACGCGTAAATCTTACTTTGGATTTTATTTGTTTAAATTAACAGACACATTTTGTATAATAGAACTACAACTTACAATAGGGTTGCCTAAATTATTATTTCATACAATAGTGCTGACTTTTCTTCTTAGTGGATATAAAGTAGTGACTATGAAAAGTAATTTTTCTTTACATATTTGAAAATCAGACACTTTACTGAGTCTAAAAGTAGAACCGTAGTTGACTAATATTAAAAATACGAAAGAAAAGAACACAAACTTCAGGTTATCAGCTATTTTGGCTAGGCTAGGACTAAACTAAGAAAACTTCTCTTCTTTGCCAACAAAAAGGTTAAAAACGATCATTAACAAAATATAGAAGAAGTAACGATACAAATTTACATTTTTAATTCGTCGTAATTAACGTTCAATCATCTTTTATTCCCACAATTTAGTTATAAAAGTAGTTGTATTCTAAAACGTTACGGTTTTTAGTTTTTTTATAAATATTTTAATATAAGTTAACTGTATACATCGTTTAAATATGTTAATGATAAGTTTATATGACAAAAACGATTTCTTATTATTTTGAACACTACGATTAATGTAATTTAAAATAATATCAAAAATTGAGTTATGTGTTATAATCAAATCTCTTATTCCAAAACAATCTGGTTGAATTTCAGTTTTAAAATGATTTATTTGTTTTGACTAGTTTTTTCATAATGTTTATATAGTTAACATTTTGTACCTTTTGCATATTAATCCACTTATGGTATTTACGTCAATGGATGAAATTCTCTAAACATTGTTTTTTAAAATCTTCGTTATTTTAAGTGTTATTTACCTTAATACTATAATATCTTTGTTGTTCAGATTAAAAATCTATGTATATAAATATAATCCACTCACTGACTCACTCATCACGAAATCTCAAAGACCCCCAAACGGATTGGAATGAAATTGGGTATGTAGCTTCCTCTAGGGCCGTAAGTGCTCGCTAAGAAAGATTTTCAAAAAAAAAAAAAAATCGAAATTTTAGGGGGACTTGGGGGGGGGGTGTCAAAGTTCTAAAAATCCCCATATTTAACTTTGATTTGTCTATCCGTGCAAAGCCGGATCGGGCCAGATAGTTACGAATATTTAAAACATTATGCAGCCATTCAATAACATTCAACAACTAACATCCATATGTTAATAATCATATCACACTACAAGGTTTCCTGTTTGGTGATTAGTACTTGTGCTGTTATTAATTATTGTGACAACTTTACTAATTAATTGAATTTATGAAATTTAACCAACACTTAATGTCAATCAAAAGTCTATAAAAACCGGTAGTAAAGAAGGAGAATTTTCATTTGTCACTCACAATATTTATATTTGTTAAAAGTAATATCAACAAAACAGGGGGGGTTTGCAAATCGAAATATGTCCTCTCAGTTTGCGAGGCAGTGTGAATCTGTAGAACAATACAGACAATGTATGTCACAGAAATGCGAATAATATTTTCAGAACTGCAGAGCTGACTTATCAGTTCAACAAATATAGAAAACAACGAATGTCTAAATTCGAGTTTGAAAAGTTAAATATTAGAAACGTACTTTAAATGTAGATGCAACATGTTAGAGAGTTTTGGACCAAGAAACAAGCATTTTTTGTATAGGGTAAATATTTTGTGACTTTTTAAATTTCCCTATAACTCGCCTTGTGCAGATCCCATGATTTAACACAACCATTGCATTACCACTTACCCCTAAAACATTTCTTATACTTAGAACATTAGAGATAACGAAGAGAAGAATTGTTTGCAGTAAATTGAGCAGGAAAGAATTATTAAGATTTTATTATTACAAAGGTTTAAGCTACATATAAAAAATGCCAATTTGGTTATTTTTAAAACACTTTTAAAACTCAACCTATATAAACTTCTGACTTAATAATTTACCCATTTGTAGCCCGTTTGAATTTCCACAATAATTAGGTGATTAGAATAATTAACAGCTTAAATAAAAGCAAGGAATAATACGAATTAATTTCAAATAAATAAGATTATTCATGAAATTAAATAATTGTCACTGGAATAAATGCAAGTTAAAATAAATCTGATTAAAAAAAAAATTAAACCTGTTTTAAATAAACCCATTTCGATGACATGTGGCAATAAAATGTGGATGGTTTATATTATATAAAATTTAATTATGACAAGTATTGTTTTAAATCCTAAAATGTTGCACTACTATTTTACTAAAGGTATCACACGCATCTCTAAATAGTTCAGAGTTATTGAAATAAAACGTATTTTTAGTTTCGTTGCAGGTTCGATTTCTTTCGTACATTTAAAATCCACATAGCAATTATTAACGTTATAAACAAACTTTAAAACATTACTCTATTAGTCTATTACCACTGCCTTTAATTACAACTTGTTGTACAACAAGAAAAAATTGATAGTAATGCTGTTTGGGGAAAATCCGAAAACTTATTTTACGCTGTCTCACTGCAGTTATTCTTTGAGTGCGTTTGTGAGGAAGGTGAATGCAATCGTAAATTAAGCAGAGTAGATGTTATGATTTTTAATTTAATATCCATATAATTTGTTAAAATTGTTTTATATGATTTACTATAGGCCTATTTAAGTACGCAAAAAGTGTTAGTAAAATTTCAAATATTATTTATTTTTAAATTTATGTAATGTTTTTAAAAATGTGATTTAGTAAATATTCATCTACGAATATATTTTAAGCGGTTTTGCCCTGTCTGACTGATAGAGAATCAACGTAGAGCAAAACTACTTAATATTCCTACAAATACAAAATTTTAAAGGTATCTTCTTATATGGTCATAGGCGCACACTAAGCAAGATTTTTTTCAAAATTTAATTTTAAAACATAAATAGAGAGAAAATTTGTTGGTTAATTCAAACTAAAATATACGAAAATACTTACTGTATTAAATTCAGGTAATGCTTGGCACCGACTTCAAATAGTTTTGCAGTAAATATAATAATTTGGTATTTTAAAATAAAAAACGAATATTTTCTTATAGGAGTTGTGAGATCGGAATAATTATATAAATACTTCGTAATAGAGTCATTGTTACCTAATTGTGACCAAATGAAATTAGTTTTTAGTTTTTAGTGTCTTTATTGTTATTTTTTGAAGTAGGTTTTTTTAAGTTTGTTTATTTTTCAATATTTAGTGTAGGAGTACGAGTGTAGGGAAACTCCATGAGACGCATATCGTCGGGTTACTGCTAAGTAACTAAGTCATATTAAGTGACTAAGTCATTAATCATACTTTTTCGTGACCAAGTCAGTAAAGATAGCAGTTACTGTAAGTTGGTCATATCTCCCCCTTTCTTAATAAGCAAGTGTCAGCTTATTATAAATAAGTATAACAATTTTGTGTGTTTTTTTGTTAATATATATGTAGCCAGAGACCAGGTAACTAGTCATATCCCGTCATAAAAAGTTACCTGGTCTAGTCGAGATTCAAACGCGGTTATCTTCTTATCAGGAAGATGCCACTCTATCCACTCTGATATGGCTTGTCTTAAGAAAATCTAACAACAAAACAACACTTTAGTTACTTGCTACCGTATTGCCTATCTCACCTCTTCTCCTTTCTGTTCCTCTTACTGCATTTTCCAATTTTTGACTTTGTCACTTTTAGCAGTAAAATAACGATATATTGATGACAATATAAACATTTTTTTTTCATGTTTTCTAAAAAATTGGTTAATTGGTTAAGCCGTTTCCGAGAAATCGGTGCACAGACATAAAAACAAAACATACCTGTCGAACATAGAACCTCGTCATTTTTTTTAAGTCGGTTGAAAATAAAATAAATAATATCGTACTATTTGTTTAAAAGTAAATGCAAAATTATTTTTGATTATTGTCTTTGAAAATAATCAAATCAGAAAAAAGTTAACTATTACAGATTTTTCTTTTTTTCTTTACAGCCTTTCACATCGTTCAATAAAAGTAACTTCCAAAACTTGATAATTCTATTTAGAGACAATTTTTCAGCAAAACAAACTATATTTTAAATAATCTAATATGTGTCTTTTTAAATTAGCAAAACAATTAATAACGAAACATTTGTGTAAAATCAACTATGATAATTTCAGTAATTGTTATTTTTAACTAAACATCAGCGTCTGTAATAACTGGTTTTGGAAATGAAAACAAGGAAAAATAAATATTTTGCCAATTGTACAAAATAACACATTTTTCAATTAAAGTTTCAATAACAGAAGTTTAGGAAGAGACATTATTTTCGTTATACTACAGTTCAATTTTATTGATCTAATTATTATTTTATTATCCTCATAATAAAAACAAGTGATCAATATATTATATAACTAGAATATATAGGGTGATTAAGTACTTATGGGACAATGTATCGGTAGCTCATTCTAGAGCTAAAAATAAGAACAAAGTTTATATAAGCATAGGCCCGAAATCGCTTCGTTTTCTATATATCCGAAATTTTGTTTTTTGACAAAATAATTTAAATCTAGAGAAATAATTGAATGATTGAGTTCAAACTTGGCATGCAGTTTAACTTATAATGATATTTTTCAAGAAAAATAATCGATTCTATCCAATTATGCGTTTTAAAATGGCGTCCGTTTGAAAATTTTCGAACCAAAAAATTTTTATTGTGTTAATTTCTCCTTTGTACTTAAAATTATATCGGTAATAATTTACAGTAATACCAATAAAAGGAAGTGTTCATTCGTCTGTTTTTGAGTTCCTCTGTGTGCGATGTCCAGCCAGACCTAAGGAATTCAAAGATACGAAATGTTTAACATAGATGAGCCGATATTTTAAATGTTTACTTTTGTTTTTAATTACTAGCCATACTCTGTGCATAAGAGGAATTTGATTTATTAAATTATTTTCAATCTATATTTAGTTATTTTCGTTCGGTTACTTGTTAGATAAGGTAATACGGAAGTGTATTTCATCTTTATACTAATGTATTATTGTAATGTTTGATAAGATACATGAGACAACTAACGTCACAAGAGTAATAGTTGCAATATCAGTGTGGGGTGAATGTAATACTGTAATTATTGAGTTATACACATATCAAAATTATATAATTAATGATTAATGATTAGTTCATTTAATGATTAATTGAAACATAGAAAGGAAACTGTATAACCTACTACGTAAATTATGTACTAGATTTACTCTAAAAAGTTCTCAACAGACTCAGAAATAGTCTGTATTTAGTGATTCTTGGTGAACTGGTGTTTTTAGATCATGTTCTTTCCTGAAGTAAGCGTTAGGAGGAACATATTTCACTTTCTTATTACGATTTATGATAATTTTTAAAAAAAAGTGCTAACTGTGATATTTTAATATGTTTTAAAACATAAATTAAATCAATTGTTAATTTTTAAGAAGGACTTTTTCGAAACTCAATATTAACGGACATAACTACAAACATGTCGATTTTATAAAAGCCTGAAGTAGACAAATACTTAGTCTAAATTTTATTATTTGGTCAAACAAGTTTAAGAAAAAATAGTGTATAACAAAACTCATGGTGTTTGAAATTCTGTTTGATTTAGTTTTAGTTATAAACGCCAAATTAAAATCTTGTTTCTTTGTGTATTTGTTATCTTCTATGTAAAAGAGTATGTCAGTTAAATTCAGACCTTATGGGAGATTATAACAATCTGTAAATATTTATAATTGTTTCAATTTCTTAAATAAATCACATTGATTTTAACTTTATCAAGTTTATTTCATATTTTCACTAGTAAATTTTGCCCATTTTGAGATTGCATAGTATATAACTCTAAAAAAGAGATAAATCTAAGATTTCAAATGGTTATATAATTAAACACAAAACTCAATTTAGTAAAGGAGGAACTATTTTTGGGTTATCGTAAACAACAGAAGCGAGTTACAACACTGCAACGGTCCGTTGTAGCAAGATTTAGAACGGATTTGCTATTCATGTTCGAGTGGGTTTGTGTCCTAGATTAGATGAAATAACCATTTAGATTGTGTTTACTCATTGCAGTTGGGCAACTAGTTGTATAGAGTAGCTCGTAAATTAATTAACCTTCTACTTTACTGGAATTACATCTTCATCTATCAATAAAAATCATACATTTCTGATGGGTTATTTTACCAGAATGACAAACTGCATTTTTTATAATTAATTTGTGAAATAACAGTCGTGGTACTTAAAATTAAATGTAAATATTCTGACATTTTAATGCCAAATTCTTACCATTTTGAAATAACTAAAACTTGTTAAAAATTGTTAATTTAGTTTATAAGTAGTGTTAGTACTACATCATTAATAACTTGTATAAGTAACTGGTATTCATTTGTTTCATTACCTTACTATAAATACCATACAAATACGTTCTGTTCTATTAAATTGGTTGTAGTTTTGCTTTTAGTTGTTTGTCTTATTATTTTAAAGATTTCAGATTAGTAAATGATTTTCACGCAGACATCTAATATTATGAATCTTAATGGACAGAAGGGAGCCCTTGATATAGGATTACTAATTGTATCGTTAGTCAGTCGACAAACGTGATTCTTAGGGCTTATCGAAGCACAGCTGTTCATGTTGTAGACGTAGACCAAAAACGAGAAAACTTTGATACACTTGAATGAAACTCACTCGCGCTTTTAACTTATTCCGTTATATTTACAATTCCAGATTTTTTACTTACGGAGTGAGATACTAAAATTTCCATTCTTATTGGGTTTCTGCATAATATAAAGAATATACAAAACAAAATTAACTAAAATCAGATCAGTGGTTTTTGAGTTGTGTTAATGAGTTTTTTAGTCTTTCAGGTCTTTGACTTTTATATGTAGAAATAAAACAAATTTTTTTCTTTTCATTATTGTTAATACATTTTGTATTGAGTTATATTATACTAAACATATTTTTAGAGAAATATAAATTAATTTCGAGTGGTTTAAGGATTTTTTAGACGTGCTGACGTCTTACTAATTAATGGCAGTAAACCAATCCTTAGAGGGTAGCTTATTCCTTGTGGATATTCAAGCTTAATAGCTGTGTCATCAAACACAGAGAAATACTGTGTGAGCTTTGTGTAACGTTTTTTCTGAACCTTTTTTACCCTGTTCACAGGCAAATTATGATCACATTAGAGCTGTGATTATAAAACTAGTATAGAATAGGTTTGGATCATTAAAGTGTATTTAATTTTAATAAATTTATGATTTTGTATTGAATTTAATATCGTAATGTTTAGTTATTAAACGTATGTGCACTACAGTAATACTAATTAAAACTATAAAGTCTCTACAACACAAATTGAAAACTCAACAATTGCCTGAAAGAAACGTTGTAAACACTGGATGATAACATAATATATCACGTGACCATATTAAATTTTTTTATCACTACCACAATAAAGCCGAAAATTAAACTAAGTTTTGTCATACAAGCAGACAGCAAATATTTGTATACAGGGTGATTTTTTGAAAAATTACCCCCTCTATTTAAAACACGGAAAGAGATTTGCAAAATATGATCCCTGGCCAGCTATTCACCGTCAGGGTAACCTTAAAACCCTAATTAGGAAGTCTCAAAACCTCTGTCCTCCTTCTTTCTACCACTCCATCTCAAAAATGTATAAACATATGGTGTGTGATACATCAAATTGAAGCCCTTTAGAAACCATGAATTTCTACAGTAATAATATAAAAATTGCTTAACATATTTTTACGTTAAACCGATCAAGCACTTCTGCAGGCCACAAATAAAGAAATTAAAAGTGAAAGTGCAATATGCAATTAAATTCACACATTCTTCTTTTTTCTATCAGGGCATTAGATAAGAAGTTCCTTGTTATTCACTGATCAGGTTAACTTGGCTCTTGTTTATTTTATGCTGTTAATTTTATCCGATATTAAATGTTGAACTTTGTAATATATTAATATTTGAATATTGTGATAACCTATCTTTATCAAATCCTAGACAAAAATTACAAAACATAATTTTTGATTGTAGGAAACGAATAAGTAAGCCAATTTTTGTTTTCTTAACAATTCCATTACCATTGTGTGGGGGGGGGGGGGGGGGGGGGGGGTTATGAAGGGGACGGGGGGTTTGTAAGTACAGTACGTTTTCTAAGGTCCCCAATGACGGTGAATAATTGTCCAGAGATCAGATATTGTATAATCTCTTTCCGGTTTTTATATAATAAAGCTGGTAAGTCTTCAAAAAATCATCCTGTATATACTCATCTCTTACTCGACCATCAATGTATTTCTGAAATGACAGTAGCTAGAGATATTAAGTAAAGAGCTGAAAATTTACATAGAGGTTTGGATCGTATAGCAGATGCGAGCTGAGAAATGTTTCCAAATTGACCTAACGGAAGTGGAATAAACATTTGATTTCTCTCTTTAAAAATCAATTCATCCAAGATATCATCAAAATTTGCTTCAGATCGCTAATTTTAAAGCCGCCCTCATCAAGTCCAAAGTCGGTAGGGCTAAAAGTGTTTTTTTTTTTGTTTTTATAAAATTACTTTGAGTTTAGTTATTTACCCCAAAGTTACTGTTATTTCTTCTCGATGTGGAGTTTTCAGCAAGATATACTTAGAGAGAGGAAGAGGGGGGGAGATAGGGGGGGACGGGGGGGGGGGGGGAATTTTTAAGGATAAAATTGTCTCTTAACTCTTTTGTGAATAGTATAGTCATGCTATTCATGGACAAATTTATGGATAGTGGAATATATAAGCTATCTTGTAACGACTGTGACAAAGTTTATATAGGCCAGACAGGACGTTAATTTAAAACCAGATTCAAAGAACATATCCCTAGCCATAAAAAAACAATAGCAAACAAACAGAGTTCAAATTACACAGAACACTTAATAAACGAAAACCACACTTACACTGACATCAACACTAATTTAAAAAATTTACATAGAGCCAAGAAAGGCACTACTATGAATGTATTGGAAGAATTTCAGATTTATAACGAATACAAAAATAGTCCGGATAACATACTAAATGATAAGTTAAACTTTTCTTCCAACCCTATATACGATGTAATAGCTAAACTAGGCCTAAAATAAACGGTTACTGATATCCAACGTCTACGTTCAGTGTCCTACCTGCAGTCGGACAAGTACAACGTATGTGATGTGGCCACAAACATTTTTATTACATTATATTAACGAGAAGTTATTCTCAGATTTTGTGTGTGTTAGTGTTGTGTGTTGTTCGAGTTCGTGTTTTATGTGTTAATACAAGCCTGACGAAGACGACAGTGATCGGCGAAACAGCGCTGCAGCTAGTGCTACATTCACAGGACTGAAGACAATTTTGAAGGTAATTTCATTACGATGTACATTTGTTTCAAAACTCATTGTACTATCATCCATCTTAAAATAACATATCGTGGTATGGCAGCCTGTGTCCATTTTAATGGGATGTGGCGCACGCTCAAAATCGCCAAAAAATCGCAAAAAAATAATTGGAAAGATAGGTTCTTGATATAAATCAGGTTCCTACCTCTCATACTGTTGTATATGAAACAATGATGCAAGCCAAGAAAATTGCAGTCAGACTAGCATTATCGTAACATATGATTATTTGCCAAGATTGCTTACCAAATTCAGAGCACTGTATCTCCAGCCTTTGATAATCTATTTATGCAAAGGGTAGATATTCATACTATGACAGCATATTTCTATGTGGCTGGAAAATTTGTTCAAGATTATGGACTTACTTATATAATGATGGATGTGAATATATTAGCAAGTGGATCATTAAATGGTTTTATTTCAGGGAAATATTTCAATAGATGCAAGCACCTTCACCCTTTTGTGTCCTTAGCACTGCAGATATTACATATTCAGAGTTTTCCGCTAACCACTGGTTCATCAGTTTCACCCGATATTATTGATGAGTTGAAAGAAATGGGAAGTTCAGAAATCAGAGAAAGGAAATTTCATCAGGTCTGAAAGGGCTTGCAGAGAAATATTTGGCATTCTCTAAGGATACAGTAGCTGGAAAACATGGGAGAACTGGCAGAGTTTTGTTCGTCTATACTGTGTTTCTAAAGTACTATCCGAATCTAAGCAGAAGTGTACGAGAAGGTAATTGTGAACTTTACACTTACAGTCTGCAGAAGATTGCAAATATTTCATTTGCTTGCAATCAACCTAACTATGCTTCTTAAGGTGGAAAGCATACAACCTGACTTCAAGCTAGTTTTTAAGTCAGGTTGTTTTGGAATCAAAATAACACCTTTTCATTTTTAAAGATACCCAGTGGATCTCACCCTGAAACAAACCATAAATGCTAATGCAGTAAACAAACTAACTGGCATATCACATTTTACCACTTCTATATCAGTATTAGAGAGGTGGACAAGATTTCACTCTATGAAAGCTGTTATGATTTCATCAACTATGAAGTGGGTTGGACTTCGTAAAGGAAGTGATGTCGTTTCCGAACTCAAACGACACCGAAATAAACAAGACCGTGATGTAGTCAACAAGTTGTTAGTACCCATTAGGCAACACGTGAAGTCTTTTGATCTTACTCTAAATAAACTTTGCTCTTCAACAATGCCACAGGGAAAGGGAGGGGTAGTAGACGAAATATAAAGTTTCCTCCTCAATGTTGAGACAATAGGAGAAACATCTAGAAAGGATTTTATAACTGATTGCTCTGCAGACAGTTTACGCTTTAAAAAAAAAACATTGAAAAGAAAAACATAGATACTTTTCTGAACTTGAATGAAATTGGTCAGAAACAGAGCCAATAAAACATTACAGAAAGAAATTAGTAAAAAAATTATTTAGAAGAATGTTTTCTTCTAAAAAAAATATCTTCATAGGGTGACCAATTATAGAGAAAATAACATTCACATAACTTTTGATAAATATTTCAAGCCTAGTAAAAAATATATGGAACGGCAACAACGAAATCATCTTGTAGACCAACCAGCAGAGTATTGTATACGTGGTTCTGATCAAATCAGACCTAATATTTGTTGGCTTGTCAGAGAAATGAAGATTTTGAAACTAATTTAGTGAAATTCCTTATTGATCACTGCCAAGGCACGTCTTTATGTGAGTACTTCTAACATAAAAACGTTTATATCAATAATGGAAACTCGTGCTACAAGTTTACAGCTACGAAAGATGTTATATTGCGGACCGTACAAGATGATATGTTACGGGCACGTAAATAGTCAACAACGAGGATTTTATTTATTACTTCACCGTACAATGATCCAAAAGCTTAATGTGAAATAATTCAATGATTCGGATGAGCTTATTATATTGCTAGAGAATTTTCATAAAATTAAGGAAGGTACCCATATTTCGATTTAGGTTAGCTTATTTAAAAAAACTCTCTTCGTTACATCGATCTGCATAAATACATATGCCACGTCTTGCCCGGACTGCATACTTTTACAGTATACTTTTACAGGATGTGGTAAATCATCCTGATTCTTCAAGAAGGGAAAAGTTACACCTTTCAAAATTATTGAAAAAATGTAAAATTGTGTTCATACATTAAGAACATGTATAGTGATGACGTCATATCCCCAATAAATATAAGATATTTTATAAGACTTTGTGTGTCCCATTTACAACGTTAGAAGGTCCAAAACCGTAAATGAAGCACGATATCGAAAATTCGAAATTGCTTACAAGCCTAGAAATTTAAATGAGCCACTAATGAAGAGTTTCTCCTACTTCAACTCATTCATGATACCTCTGTCCCTTTTTCCTTCATGCCACCCATTATATATGGATGAATGCAGATCATGAAAATCCAATAGAGAATTGGAACCTTCAAGATGTCGGCTGGAAAATCGGACATTGCCCCTCTTATTGTGATGAACGCAGTTTCCACAAAACAAAAGACTCAGAAACTGTTGTATAAAACTGTTGAGTAAACAAGTTGTATATCATGAACCCTTTCCTCCTTCTTTCCTATCAAAAACGTTCGAGTAAGAATTTTTTTGTTGTATTTGCAGATGACGAACTTCCTGACGCAGAATCGGACGAAGAAGAAGATGATGCGGATGACAAAAACTAACGACATAGCACCATTTCATAATAAATATCATTACTTACTTTGCTTTAATTAATTAATATCTATGTGATAACTAATATACATATATATATATATATATATATATATATATATATATATATATATGGTAGGGATGGGTCGATTCTCGATACCACCGATACTTTAGCTTTGGTATCGGTATCGAGAATCGATAGCCGAAACTCGATACCGATTACCGATACCACAAGATACTCAGTTGTCAGAACTGCCCGTTCTCGTAAAGACTCCGTGAATGTAATCTCCGGTATTTGCAATCGCATTCTCTGTATTTTAACTCAATTCAGCATTTTACAATAAATATCAGTAGGGAAAATGCAAAACCTTATTAATTTTACGTAAGTGGACATTTTCCCCAGTAAAATGTTTTAGGCAATTGTTTCCTTTCATAAGTAAACTCTTCTTGTTTATTTTTATTCATGCGTAGGCTGTTATTTGTACACAAGAAGTCTAGAGTAGGCTCAAGGTCAAACACTTATGGATTCGTTTGTTATCGTGTCTATAGAATTAGGGTGTCTATTGTGAAGAAAAATAACACATTTTATAGATCGGTAACAAAAGTATTTAAACTTTAAAGTAATAATTTTATTTGTTTGAAGTCGGGTAAAACTTGTTGGGACTTACGTTACCCGTGATTTATGATTTTTATGGGAGTCCGGACGGAATTCCTTTGTTTTACTTTTTATTTAGAGATGGGTCGGTTCCATTTTTTTTTTTTTTTTGGTTCCCGGTTCTAGAGTCAAATCGGTTCTATTTATTATTCAAGGAATTTAACAAGAATTTAAGAGTAAAGTATACGATTTAATTTGAATACTGAAATGATTAAGTATGTTATGTACAGATAATTAAATACAAGTATTCAGCTAAGTTAAATTACAGACAAAAGTCCATCACTTTCAACGTCTATTATAAAATATTACCACACTTCGATGTCATTGCTGAAAAGACTAGCCTACTCCGGTTAAGTTTCCACATATCCTCAACTAACTAAACTTAATCAAATTAATATGTCAATTCAGTATAGTGTCGATTATCCGAAAGCGGAAATGTACTGTAAATAAATAAGTACATTACAGTACTGCACGTCGTGCACGTAATTCCGAATTTAAAGGTTTTTACTCGCATAATCAGCCGAGTTGTAAACTTCAGGGAGTTTTGGCGCTTAACGGAACAGCGGCGGCTGTTGAGTCAGCCGAGCGCTTGGCAACCCTTCGTAAGTGAGTAGGCCTGCACAATTTAATTACCCGAACAAATCGACGCAATATTTAAATTTAATAAAAAAAATGAATAAAATACTGCACTAAAACTGAATACTGTAAGTATTTACACACAGCGTTATTAACTTGATATTACAGTACTTTGTTCTAACAAGTTGTTCAGACTTCGGCGGGACTAAACGGACGACGTCGAATCAAATTTTCGATGATTGAAATTCCGATTATTTCTGAACTTATCCGAATTGAACGTTCAGAAACAAAACATATGATATTCCGAGTAACGCAATCCTAGTCAGTCGTAAAAAAAAATATTCCGAATAATTAAAAACTTGTTTTATTTTAAATTGCAACGCATTCTGCTATTTCGTTACTGAAACTCTCACGTGTTTTTCATTGGACTAGGTTAATTGTATTTTCTTATGCGGGCATTAAATTGTTTTCGGGAGTAGGTTTTTTTCGCGGACATACGCTGTTGTATATTAATTTGCGTTTGAATGCCGCGTTTTTTAAAATTAGCGCTAATAATATTCGGACGTCGTATTCTTTGCGGACATTCGTCATTTTATTTATTTACTTTTCGCTGTTTTTTTTTTTTAGGTATCGGTATCGGGAATCGAGAATCGATTTTTCAAAGTATCGGTATCGGTATCGAGAATCGAAAAATCTGGTATCGACACATCCCTAATATATGGTAAATAATATATATATGACATTTCATTTAAATAATAAATGTGTGTTAAGAAGAGAAAAGCAATTCAATAATATTCAAATAATGAACCAAGTTTGTATTTCCGAAACAGTTTAGCCCACGTTTTGTGTGACTTATGAAATTGTCTGGTGGCCAGTTTCCGCCAGTTTTCGACTACCAGGCTACATAATTCATGTTTAGGATGGGTAACACTAAATGTGAGACCACAATCAATTATCTATCTTTAAAATTATTTTTTTGAAATTTTCGGAAGGTTTTGAGCGTGCGCCACACTCCAGTCCGACAGATACAGGCTGCCAGACCACGAAATGTTATTTTGCGGTGGATAATACTACAAAATGAGCTATAAAAGAAATGTATATCTTACCAATAAATTGGCATGTGGCTGGCTGTCACCTAATCTATAAAAGATATTGAGAAATCTGTAAAACCGCCTTCTACAATTTTTAACTTTTTTGAGATAGAATCGCAAATAGATAAATAGCTTGTTTTTTATTTGAGAATGTGAGTACGTTTTAGTGAATTTGAAATTCCTCCAGCAATTCAAGCATGAAAGAATTTTTTATTCAAAAGTTTAAATAATGTACCCTCAAATCGAAGTGATAATTAGGTCGAATTCACTGAACCCTAAATAACGCTTTTTTTGAGTAAATAGTTTATTTTTCTTCCACCAGTCTAAATTTGTATTATATATGAAAATATTTGGACGACACCTTTCCAAGACATTTGAAATAATTGTAGCACTATATTTAAATAATCTGATAGCGGGAAATACAGATAGGATTATACACATTGTAGGAAACAATAACAAAAATTATTTTATTCATACCAATACACTTCCTATCACAAACAGTTAAAAAAGAAATGTAAATACAATTTTTGTAACAAAAAAATATTTTTTTTACGAAATCATAAAAATTATGCATCACATTACTGTTTTTTACGTTTTTATTTTATTTTTCAAGTCATATTTTAATATTTACTATGATTTTACTACGAGTACAAGCTATTTTAATGTAACTAAGAAAAGATATAATTTGTTATTAAAACTTAATAAGTTAACTGCATAAACACAAGTCATTAGTAATCGCCTCTAGCGAGTTGAGATGTCTCGTTTTATTCCTCAATGTTAATGTCAACATTTTCATCCCTTTGAACTAAACAGATTGTTTCTATTTATTGGAAAGGTCACCTTTGTGCACGTTCGTCTTTGAATGTTCTCCAATATAATTGATTCTTAAAGGCTAAAGTCTAAAGGGAACTATATTCTATGTACATAGTCGCTATCATCTGGAAAATTATAGCAAAAGGTAATTTTTTATTTAAATATTTACGGTTGATAAATATTTAAAAAATATAAATATTTCTTGTTAGTTAAATGGCCATCCTTACCGACCATTGAGAATCTTATCAACTGTTATTCTAGACATTTTGGGTGACCTCGCTTC
>JAGFPH010011725.1:0-16836 GCA_018207615.1 Philaenus spumarius | reverse complement strand
AAATTCTGCTCGAGGTCGATTTTGGGTTTACTATTTTTAGCTGTACCTGTGTGCTTGCCGTCATTGCTTGTGTGTGTGAACCTTGCCGATAAATTATTTCCGTCGTTGGTTCGAAGTGGCATCTCCGTCCGTCCTGAGTATGGGCGTTTAGTTGTGGTTTGACGTGTATAGTGTCATGTGGTCCTAATGTTAAGTTCCCTTGTGAGGCAATGTTCTGTGTTGTGATGTGAATCGGATGTGTCGTTTTCCGCTTTTCCAGACATGACCCGTGTAGTTGTAAGGATTGCCCTCGAATTTGAACCGTATTTGTTTTATAGTTTATGATGGCATTGTTTGTCATCAAGAAATCATTCCCTAATATTATATCACATGCTAAGTTTTTCACTAAATATACTGTTTGTGTGTATTGCACACCCTGTATTTGTAATGATGCTGTGGCCATTCCCATAACCGTCATTGGGGTTTCATTTGCCGATGTTAAAATTATATTGTCAGACGGTAGAGGTGTAGTAAATCTTCGTAATTTTTCATTGACGCATGAGACGTTACATCCCGTGTCTAACAACATTTCGACTGTGTTTTGCCAAAAGGGCGAATGGGACATTTTAAAGTTTTTTCAGTATGAGCAAAAAACGATATTACTTTACTATTTGAATACTTACATACAAGTTGCTTATATTGTACAACTTTAATTGAAGAAAACCCCTTGTTTTGCTTTATTGTACTTCAAATTAAAGGTGTAAACTATTCGCCCTTTCGTTTTTTATGATAAAGAGGTAAAGTAAACATAACACTATTCATTTCAAACATAAATAAGTAACAAAAAAAGCTCAAACAACTGTTTAATTTTCTTAAAGTTTTCGGAAAAACTCAAAATTTGCGACGTTTGCATTGATATAGTATGATATCATATAGTAGACCTTTCACATGTTATTCTAAAGTCTCGCCAATACAAACTATACAGACTAACTTAGTACCGAGCTAAGTAATTATAAACATCTCACGAATACAAACCATACTGACTCACTTAATTAGAACCAAGCAAACTTCCTATAACCACTCCTAGATGGTGCTGACAAACTATCTTTTACTTTACACGGAATATTTATACCGATAGTAAAGTAACTGAAGTTTTGTTAATTTGTCAGTTTTCTTTCATGACACCTTGTCACTGTGTCCCTTCAAGGCAAAGGTCTCCCAAGAGCAGCCTATCGACGAGCAAAGCTTTCGCTGCCCCCGTGGTGTCTCCAAAAGACTAACCCCCCCTCTTTAGGTCAGTCAAGAGTATATATTTATAACCATCCAGGTTACTGAACTTAGAATTTTGCTTGTCTCAGCTATTGCGACACTTTCTTATATATTTCGCAATAGCTTCTACTTTAGGTCCTCTTCTTGGGACTTATAAGCTTTACATTGCTTCCTAATAGTAATAATAACAATAAAGCCAATTCTAATATTAAGCCTTTGCTTATGCAATTATTCCTAACAAAGTACCTTTTCTTTCATAAAACAGACAGAAAAGAATACTAAGCCGGAGATGCTTACATGTCTACTGGGCGGAAGTATGTCTTGTACATTGACAGCCAGATTCGAAGTGGAAGCGGGCTTTTGTCGTTGTTGACTGGAAGGAGTCTGCCACGGACAGAACATATAAATCGGAACAATTACGTACAAGGAAGGATGTCGGTAACTCGATTGTTGCATCGGGGCGAGGAAATGTAAACCGGTTACAAAGGAGAGTTAACCTTGACATATAATTACGTTGACATTGCATTCCACTACTTTTCTCAAGAAAGGCGTAAATATGGTTTCAAGGTTCGCTTTTACTTGCCTGGTAAGAAATGTATGATAATTGCGGAAATTTTATACGTTTGTTGTTTTAACGGTCGACTAACCTAACCGTCTTCCAATGCGTTGATTGGCGTTCAGTTTCAAGAACATGAATACAAACCACGATTCATCTCGTTGAAGAGAGGATCATTTTTAATTATAGTTTTCAAAGCGTCGGAATAAATGTTCATTCGAGAATCTTGAAGTCCGTGCATGAAATACTTCACCTTCCTCATGTTCGTGCAAAATAGTAAAATAATCAAATATTTACATGTAGCCTACATATTTATAAATGAGACACTTTAAAATGCATAGTGCCAAATTTTTAGTAATACATTCTCTATTTTTAGATGTTCTTTACAAAAAACAAAAACAGAATACATTTTGCATCTCAAACCAATAAAACTCACAATCCTAACATACCAGGTGTCTTAAAAGTCCCACCCTTCCCCTTTAACTTTTGTGTTTGTTAAAACAAACAAATATCCTTTGGGGAACAATACTAACTTAGCCCAAAGTATCTTTCAAAGCAATCGGAAATTTTGAGTGTCCGCTAAAAATGGGGGATATTTGGGGCAACTCAACATTTTTAAATGGGAAGTATGGTCATGTGATACCTCATTTTAAAGGTATATTTAAGACTAGGAAAATTACATAAAGAAAATGAAAATCGGTCCACCCAAAACAAAATGGCGGCCCTAAATGTGTTGAAATAAATCGACATAAAGTTGATAATATCTCGAAAAGGAAGAGTTTTTAGGAAACATTTCAAGAGACAAAAAATTTTTATTTCAAAGTGCTTGACCTTAAATATTGCTTCCAAATCGATTTCGTAAATTTTAAGTCGACTCCTACATCTTAGAAAATTTTGTAAAAAATAAAATTTACGAAATTGATTTGAAAGCAATTTGTTAGGTCAAGCACTTTGAAATAAACATATTTGTCTCCTGAAATTTTTTCTAAAAACTCTTCCTTTTCGAGATATTAGCAACTTTATGTCGATATATTTCAACACATTTAGGGCCGCCATTTTGTTTTGGGTGGACCGATTTTTATTTTCTTTTTGTAGTTTTCCTAGTCTTAAATATATCATTAAAATGAGGTATCGCATGACCATACTTCCCATTTAAAAATTTTGAGTTGCCCCAAAAATCCTCCATTTTTAGCGGACACTCAAAATTTCCGATTGTTTCTAAAGATACTTTGGGCTAAGTTAGTATCGTCCCCCAAAGGATATTTGTTTGTTTTTACAAACACAAAAGTTAAAGGTTGAGAGTGGGACTTTTAAGACACCTGGTATACTTACTAAATAGGTTTTACATTATTAAATACTCGCTTCGCTCACAGAGACCCGAAGCGAAGCCAATGCAAACAGATTATTGTATACTCTGATATTTTCAAGAACATTACGATTGTGCGCTGACCTACGAGTAATGCAAGACAGAGATAGAAGTAGACACGACCATCCCCGAATAATTCGAATTACGGCATGCGTTTTAATTTCACCATTCATATTTAAATTTTAAATAAAATAACACCAGATGTTTCATTTATAATGCAGTAAGCATTTTGTTTGTTTTTACATAAAAAAAAACTAAAAAAAAAAAAATAAACGGTACCAGGAACTGGCACATACTTTCTCACAAACATATTTAAATTATTAAACAGATTCACAGTGACTTGTAGGGTGGGGTAGAAGAGGTGATTTTTTATTAAAGTTGGAGATTAACTAATAAATATTATAATTATTATCTAGGAAGAAAACTATTCGATCGATTTCGAACATATTTGCATCAAACACGTCAATTGCCTTTATAGATGCACGAAAAAAGGTTTTAAAAACCACCCCCTTTATGGCCAAAAAACCCCCAAAAATCAGTTATTATTATTAGCCAAACGAAATTTTTTAGAAAGATTCAGTTTTTTGCATATGGTAGGGTACCTTAAGGGCTGCAAATAAGCCAAATTTTATCAAAATCGTTAGAGCGGTTTTTTGTAAAAAAAGTAATAACTGATTTTTTGGGGGGTTTTTGCCAAAAAGGGGGGTTGTTTTTCAAAAATTTTCAAACGCGTTTTTCGTGCATCTATACAGGCCTACTTGACATGTCTGGTGCAAATTTGGTTGAAATCGATCGAATAGTTTTCGCTCTAGCTTTGTATACATACATACATACATACATGCAAACATACATACATACAGACATACATACATACATGCATACAGACATACTACATACATACAGACATACATTTTGTAAAAAACACTTTTTTTGGACTCAGGGGGTCCCAAAACGGATATTTCCACAAAAATCTCAACATTGACTTTTTTTTGCGATCACTATACTTTCTCTATACTATAGTATAGCGAGAAAGTAAAAAAAAACTGTTATTTGTATAGAATAGTTACCAGATTCTATTTTTGCCAAATTGGTAGCAAATAAACCTAAAATTGTTCATTGTAGGCATAACCTAAAATAGTGTTAAGTTTTTTGTTCTAAATCAGCAGTTGTATTTATAATATGTAACAACAGGTGTTTTGATTGAATTATAACTCAGTAAGTATTTTCAGTTGATTTTTGTTTGTGTTCGTTTTCAGTTTGTTAATCTAACCTAAAAAAAATCTTTTGGTTGTGAAGAATAATACACTGATGCTAAATTTGTTAATTTGGTTGCTATGTTAATGAATGCAAACAAACATGCTATGCTATGCTTAGCTTGTGATCCGAACACTATTTTTACCCTTTAATTTGTGTCTATACCCTTAGTGTGCGTCTATACATTTAAATTTTCTATTTGTATCTTAAGTAGTTTTTGCTCGTAAGCAGTCAGTCATTCACTCAGGACGAAGCTTATATGTATCAATTATGTTATCTGATAAGACCACGAGATGCTTTCATTTCGAATCTTTTGTTCGTTTACTTTTGTTAAATACGCATGCGTCAATTAGACAGATAGGGTGTATTCATATTCCATATCAAATCTACAATACTCAGTATTAGTAACAGGTTGCTCGTATTAGAATATATAATGCGTATCGGTATTAACTGTTACAGTTGCAATAGTCAATTAAATGTCTGCAACCGATATCTTTAACATATAATGCTAATACCTGTAACCGATATTTTGTCATTGATTTTTGCTTTCAGGACAGTCGAGTTGCCGTCAAATATCGGTTACAAATATTTCGACTCATGTCTGAGCCGGACAGACCTTCGTGGTTATAACACAGCATCGAGGTAAACACAGATTTTGATTAAAATTTTACACGAATATTCGCCTAAACTGTGCAAACTTAAATAATTCAACCACGCAGCTGAACCGCTGACGCGAGTTGAGCAAATTTCCAAAATTAGGTTTATAGGCCTATGTTCTAGGGTTTCAACCCACAATCTGGGAAATAAGTCTATTCACGACGGTGCTGTATATCTGCAAAATGTCTCGCACGCCATTCCGCATATTGCGAGTATACACAAAGCATTCCGTCTTTCCCCCGCCAACCCCCGTATTGGGAGTATCTTCAATACACAATGAATTGCGTGCTTCGCACGCCAACCCCGCGGTAAAATCTGACAAATGGCGTTGAACCGGGCTACTTTTATGGTATTTTACGTTTTGATCGATTTTGGGGGAACCAAGCGAGCTATAAGGTCGCGTAAAAAAAACAAAATGTGCAGAATAACATCATACATTTATGTTTGAAGAAACATCTCTAAAAATAATTCATTCATTCTCGTAGAAAAAATCTAAAAAATTCGTTACTTCTGGTAAAAAAAAGTGCTTACGGTTGTTGATTTTTTTTTTGCTAACGGATTCGTCCGAGCGACGTAGACAACCAACATGTGTACCAAATTTGAACGAAATCGGACTTAAAATGCAGCCGCTAGAGTGCGAACACACATATATATATATATATGATTTTTAATGACACCCCAAAACGTGTTCTGGGGACCATGATCGGTGCTCATTTGCTACTTCCGACCTTGGGTCCTACATAAGGGCCACTGCAATAGCTCATTTTTCTATGGAAATTCTCTAATAACCTATTTTGAGCATCGCAAATTCGTCGATTAATTGGTTCGCCAGTTGAACTATTGATCAATGCTTTATACAACAGTCGAAATTCAATTTCAATGTTTTCACATAAATATAAGATTTGATGAAAATCCACGAGATGTTCCAACCGGTGGATCCTTCCTAGCTGAATCATAACTTGTACGGTACAGGGGACGTTTAGTAGTGTGGTTAGTTAGAGAAAAGAAACCAACGCTAATCTTTTATCCAGTTTCTCACTGCAAAATTAATGGCACAAATAAACAATAAACACCATGCAATTACTGTACAAAATAAACAATTTCCGCTTCAAATGCAAACAAAAGATATACGGACACAGATAAGACACGTACATCGTATTACATGAAATAAAGAATCACAATGTCCTACTTCTGGTTTATAATTCAACAAAACATTTCTTACAGAAATATAACTGCAGTTCAAAAAGTTTCAATGCTGGGTTCGAATCCAGGCTAGGGAGACCAGATATCTAATCATATCTGTTGTTTGAGGGTAGGAGGGCGGAAGTAAAGCAAACGGTGGTTGGCTCGCTTCCAAGCTGACGGGATATGACTAGATATCTGATCTCGGGCTGGGGCTGTTTTGCATAATTTTACTAAGGTATTTATATATGTATAACAGGTGTCTTAAAATAACTTTAACTTTTGTGTTTGTTAAAACAAACAAATATAATTTGGGGAACAATACTAACTTAGCACAAAGTATCTTTTGAAGAAATCGGAAATTTTGAGTGTCCCCTAAAAATGGGGGATTTTGGGAGCAACTCAAAATTTTTTAATGGCAAGTATGGTCATGTGATACCACATTTTAAAGGTATATTTAAGACTAGGAAAATGATATAAAGAAAATAAAAATCGGACCACCCAAAACAAAATGGTTGCCCTCAACGTGTTGAAATAAATCGACATAAAGTTGCTAATATCTCCAAAAGGAAGAGTTTTTACAAAAAGTTTCAAAAGACAAAAAATGTTTATTTCAAAAAAAAACTTGACTTAAAAATTTGCTTTCAAATCGATTTCGTAAATTTCATTTTTTACAAAATTTTTTTAAGATGTAAGAGTCGAATTAAAATTTACGAAATCGATTTGGAAGCAATATTTTAGGTCAAACACTTTAGGGGGGGGGGGGACTTTTAAGACACCTGGTATATATACATATTTACTATAAAAAAAAACCAGTAAAAAAAAATGTTTTTTACTAAACAACCTTAGTTAATCACAAAAATAAAGAAATGTATAGTTTTTTTATCAAATTTGACCACTTCTTTGTCTCAAAGGGTTAAACAGCAATTATACATATTTTTATATTTAGATAATTTATTTCTCTCTTTTACACAACGATATTCCAAAAAACCTGAGACTATTTCAAAATTATGACGTTAAGGCCTATAAAAAGCAAGTTTCTTTATGGTTAAGAAACAGTGTCAACAGTAGGGAGTGATTATTAATTGCGAGTCCGTAATTTTTTTGGAGTAGGCCTATGTATAAAGTTATGTTTAGCTTATATGTTGCCTTTTAATTTTTTTTTTCTCGCGTTATACTTCTAATTCTTTGTAAGGGTATGTTTGGTGTGGGCACAGCAGTGACGTTGTTGTTCTGGTGAACCTATTTATAATTTCTTTAAATGTTTTTCTTCCTTTTTTCTTCTCACTTCTTTTTCCATAATTATTATTGTAAAGTTATGTTGTGCACGACTCGTGCCCACGCACAGGCCTCGTATCTTTGTGGGCACTAATCCATAGATGATAATTTGTTTGTATTTTTTTGTAAAATTTAATTTATGGAATAAATAAATAAAAAGAATAATAAAAATACTGGCATTCACGCAAAAACTCCTGTCTTAGTGCGCACGCGTCAAGATCTATCACATCACGGCTTGCGGATGAGTCCGGGTTCTAAAACGCCATACAAATTGGGTACCATGTTTGCGGGGGGGGGGGGAGAAAGAATGAGGCTGTAATTTAAAAAAGGTGCAGACTAGGAGGTGCGTCAAAAAGGGGTCATAACGACATCGGTATGACATTTATCTCCGCACTGGTTAACGCGTTCACTGCTACGCAAATTTCGTATTTCCTATGCTAGGAGCTGACCTATTATTTTTTATACTTATAATCTGAATGAGTAGAAATTATTGTATTTTTTTATTTTTGAACCTTTCTACGTAATAATCACTAATATTTTAAAGCGGACGCACACGTGCGTCTATAGAACATAGGCTTAAAATTTTCGTGCGAAGCAACCGATGCTTTGTTTATTGACAAATCTCCCAATACGGGAGTTGGCGTGCGAAGCACGCAATACATTGTGAATTGAAAATACTCCCAATATGGGGGTTGGCGTGCAATGAACTGTGCGTCGGCCGCTTCTCATAGTTTTCAGTGTCGAGCTCACATGTGCGCCCTTAGCAGTGAACGTGGGACAAGACCAAAAACCAGAACTCTGAACTTAATTTAAAGCTACAAGCCTACATATATAATGAATATTCCAAAGATACCTCAACAGTTTTGTTAGATTAGGTTGGCGCCAGGCACAAGCGTAAAGAGGGGACAAAGAGTCCAGATGTTAAACAGAAAAGGGTCAGACTCTTGTTCGCTTGTATGAAATATTTTTGGGTCTACGCTTTATTAGAGTGGGCCCGGACTCTCTGTCATACAATCGAGTGAATAATCCCATCCGAATATTATATTATACAAATTCAAACTCAAAACTTACAAATTCTCAACTTATATACATTATGGGTATTACACTTAGCTCAATACTGGTTACTGAAAAGACCAAAGACCAACACTTAATGTTATAGGTCATAATGATTATAGATATTATAGATAACACGGTTTGCGGGGACGGACGAAGAGTCTGGCTGTTATTTAAACAACGTGCGTACTCTTAGTCCACCTCGAAGGGGACATTTTGACAATGGTATGACATGGGACTGCGATAAAAGTTATCTACTCATCGGTTAGTGAAAGCCCAAAGACCAACACTGTAAACATAATTTAATGCTGTAGGCTACTTACATAATCTATGTATTATATATAAAACAAAGTCGGGTTTGTTAGACCACTTATAACTCAAGAACGGCTGAACCAGTTTTTATAATCTTTTATTTGTTGGATTTGTCTCAGCCTCGAATAGCAGAATATCTATTAAAATATAGGGAAAATGCATAAATAAGGTTAAACACACAAAATAATTTTAGGTTAGGCCTAGACTGATGGACTAACGCAGCCATGGTATTTGAATGTATTTACATTCATTACCATAGCAACCAATAAAATAAAATAACAGATATAACAGTCAATTCAAATGTATGTAACGTATATAAGCCAAATACCACTCACTCACTGACAGACTGATCACAAAATCGCGACATCCAAAAGACCTAAGAAGCTGAAATTTGGTATGAACGTTTATCTTGAGCCCTAGAAGCGCAGTAAGAAGGGAATTTGCGAAATTCCATCAGGGCTCCGCCCCATGAACTTCCAAAGTTCAAATGCAATCCTTATGGAGATAACACAAAGTTTTGATAGCCACATGTTTTAATAAAACAGCTGATCTAAACATACATAATTTCTGCAAAAGTTTGTTTATGTGTAATGAATTCAAACTTAGCCATATGTTTTATTAAATGTTTAAAAAACAGCTGATCTAAACATGAATAACTTTTGCTAAAGTTTGTTTATGTGTAAAGAATAAAAACTTATTATAATGTTAAAACATATCTTTTTTTTAATACTGTTTCATTAATGTACGTGAGTTTTACTTTTTAATCATATTATTATTTACTTCAACACGTGTATACATTTGTGATTTTAATATATTTTTAAATAAAGTTTTAATATGTTAAGTGAACATTGTGTATGAATACTTTTTCAGTAATGTACGCGAGTTTTAATTATTGTTTCTTTATTTATTTGTTTTTATTTCTTTGTTAATTTTATTGTTCTCAAATTTAATTCAACACGTGTTATACATTTGTGATATTGGGACAGTTTTAATATGTTAAGTATGATGCAAAATGGAGCCTATTGTTATTGACAATTATATGGTGCCTCATTGTGCAAAATGGAGCCTATTGTTATTGACAATTTATGGTGCCTCATTGTTCAAAATGGAGCCTATTGTTATTGACAATTATATGGTGCCTCATCGTATAGTACCTACTAAAGGTGATGGTTCATGCTTTTTCTATTCGTCATCATACTTTTTAATTGGAAATTTCTTGCAGGCATATCAATTGCGACAAAGTAGGCCCTAATGTACAACATATTTCTAATAACTGCAACAGTTACAACTGTTTACAATGTTGCCTTGTGGAAACATTTATATAGGCCAGGCGAGCATGTCCCTTCACACAATATATGCCACCTCATGTGAAATTAAGGCAGCCGAAGAATATAATTTTAGATCCTCTTGAATATGTCGAGGGAAGGCTCATGCTACGGTTTAGGTGCACTGGCAATATGATGTCAGCACATTTTGAACCATTTATACCTCAGTATGACGCTCCTCACCTACAACAGCCCAATGTTGATAGCTTTGACGACACTACACTAAATGATACAATCCTTGCCAATGATAAAACTCACAGTGTATTCCCTTCTTCTGATGAGAACTATATTCCCAATAGCCAGTGCCAAGCTAATGTGAATATCAAAATATCCGACATTTCAATAATGTTTTTAAGGAAACTGGTACCTACAAAGCTATGTAATGGCACTAGATTGCAAGTAAAGTCTGTAAACAACAATGTGATAGAAGCAACTATTTTTACAGATTGTGGAGCTGGGGAAACGGTATTTATACCATGCATCCTGATGATTCCTTCCGATTATCCCTTCATGTTCAAACGACTGCAATTCCCAATCAAAGTGTGCTATGCAATGACCATTAATAAATGGCAGAGTAAGTCACTAAAAGTTGCAGACATTGATTTAAGAAATTACTGTTTTTCACATGGACAATTTTACGTTGGCTGTTCTCGTGTAAGCTCTGCTAACAGCCACGTAATTCTACAACCAGAAAGAAAAACAAAAAATGTAGTGTACAAAGAAGTATTGTAAATAAACAAATTTAAATAATGTTTCCACAAACTCTTTTTTTTTATTTTTTATTTAATACTCCATTTATTGCTATATATTATTAGGTACCAACCTACCACAACTAACTGATATAAAAAAAAAATATATATATATATATTAATATACTGAAGGTCAATGCGAGCGAAACCGCGGTTAATGTGCTAGTAATCTATATAATAAAAATGAATTGCTGTTCCTTTGTAAACGCATCACTTGAGAACGGCTGGAACAATTTGGCAATTTTTTTTTTAAATGTTCGTGAAAGTCTAATCTAGGTTTTTAATATAAAGAAAAATTTTAAAAGTTTTAAATATGGAAAACTAAACACCCTCTTTTGTATGGACTTAAGACCAGCTGTTCTAATAAAATGCTTAGTACACATGTTTTTTTTTTACATTCATTACCATAGCAACTTTACTTAGCATTTATAATCAGTCTATTATTCTTCAAAACCAACAGCTTTATTAGGTTAGATTGACCAACTTAAAGCAAACAAATACGAAAATCAACTAAAAAAAGCTTACTATATTTTAATTCAATTCAAACATTGGTTGTTATATAATATATGTATAAAACAACTGATTTTAATAAAAGACTGAACATAATTTTAGGTTAGGCCTACAATGAACCAAAACACGTTTATTTGCAACCAATTGGGCTAATTTAGAATTAGGATTTTTACAATTCTTCACTACTATTAGTTTTTTTTAGATTAGATAAAAGCAAACAACAGGTTTACTGTATTATCTATAAACGTTTACAAACTATAAATCTAAATTTGTTTAGTACGTATATTATTCTTAAGTGGCATAAAAACCATTTTGCAATTCGATTACTTCAGTCAATATAATGAAATGGAATAACTTTACTACCCTTTAAATTAAATCAAGCAATAGCGAAGCATTGCTGGGACCACTAATCTATAAATAAAAATGAAATGCTGTTCGTTGGTAACTGGACGGGGATGCGGAATACTACCCAACTGAAAACTACCCCCCCAGGTGAAATGTGAGGTCACGAAATCTGCCAACTAACCAATATGGGAGCCGTGTCCGCGACTGGAATACTACCCCCCCTAGCAAAAGCGGGTCGCCGGAATACTACCCCCCCCGGAAAACTACCCCCCCAAGCAGGTTCCTACAATTATACTGTTATCGGTAACATACTGTGACTAAACAGTTTAGGTTAGTCCTCTAGTTTTTTTTTATTCTAATTATATCGAAACTTGAGTGTGCGTGACTGGAAAACTGCCCCCCCGATCTCTGACGTCAAAATGACGTAGGAACCTGCTTGGGGGGGTAGTTTTCCGGGGGGTAGTATTCCGGCGACCCGGCTGGACCAATTTGGCTATTTTTTGTTTTAAAATGTTCGTAATAGTCCAAATTAGGTTTTTATGGAACGAAAAATTTTAAAAGTTCCCGGAAAATGTTAAAATTGTGGAAGAACTTAACACAGTTTTTTCTATGAATTTAAGGCCATAACTCACGAAAACAGCTGTTCTAATAAAATGCTTAGTAACACATGTTTGTTTACATTCATTAGCATAGCAACTTTACTTAGCACTTATAATCAGTTTATGATTCTTCAACTTAAAGAAAACAAAAACAAAAATCAACTAAAAATTCTTACTATATTTCAATTCAATTCAAACATTTGTTGTTACATAATATATATAAAACAGCTGAGTTGGATCAAAAACTGAACATAATTTTAGGTTAGGCCTACAATGAAACAAAACACGTTTATTTGCAACTAATTGGGCTAATTTAGAATCAGGTTTTTTACAATTTTTCACAACTATTAGTTTTTTTAGATTAGGTAAAAGTAAACAAAAGGTTTACTATATTATCTATAAAGGTTTACAAACTATAAATGTAAATTTGTGTAATATATTCTTAAGTGGCATAAAACCGTTTTACAATTATTTTCGGCTATTTAAGTCAATGTAATAAAATGTAATAACTTTACTACCCTTTAAATTAAATCAAGCAATAGCGAAGCATTGCTGGGTCCGCTAGTGATTATATAATGATGCCAGTTAACAGATTTTTTAGGTAAGGTTAGGTCAGGTCAGATTAGGTTGGATTAGGTTAGGTTAGGGTAGTTTATGAGCGTCATAAACAATCATAAAGGGAGGATAGCTGTCAATCAGAAAATTCTCTGACTCTTTGACCCCCTTTAAGAAATATTTTTGTGTTCAACCTTCGTTAGAGTGTACCCGGACTCTCTGTCCTACAATCAAATTTTGCAAATTGTCGTTGCAATATGAGTTAGAAGATGTCAAAAAACGTGTTATGTGAAATCATTTCAGTTCGTTGCTGTTGTTATAAGTGTCTAATAAACTAGCTGTTGACGTTAGCAGCGTTTATGTTTACTGAACAAATTTGTGCCTGTTAAGTCTATCAAAACGTTTATGTGAGCACAGCCAACATCAATACATTTAGAGAAGAATAGGATTTCGTTTTCAAAACACATACATTTTCGATCACTTTACAATTTGAATTTTTCTTAATATAGCTACAATTGTTGGGATGTCTGTAATATCGTGAAAATAAATCTTCCGTGGTTTGGGGTTCTTTGTTACGTGCTATTGAATATGGAAATTTAATTTAGAACCGAGCAAGCCTGGTCGGACGATGAATGTAAATGGGGTGTGTGATGTAAGGGTTGACCGTTGTGCATTTACACGCGGCGATGCCTCGCAGAAAGGGGTTGAAATATATGTACGGTTAGAGTAATATTATAAAGAGGTAAATTTTGTTTGTATGTAGTGGGTAAACTATGTTTTACTTAGAAAAAGCTACACTTTACGTGAGTAGTGTTGGAGATAAACTATTTTTATTTCAAAATTTCAATATTTTTGAATTAAGTCGTTAAACCTAAAGCTTCTAACAGGTGTATTCGTGCTATTCATTTATGTGTTAATACATAAATATAATATTAGAAAAAATAATTTATTAATTTTACATTAAAACAAATTTTTAAAATGAGAGGTTAAACATTTTCCCATCTTTGTTAGAAGTCGAGAAATCCAGCCGTTCTGAAATTATTGTTTTTACTGTATTTTAATTAGCTAAGGAATTTCTTTATCGGCCTATTAAGTGGTTATTTTTCAACCAATTTGTAAAAATGAAGTGTCATGTAGGCTATACTTTTCTCACTGCAGATTTACAGAGATACATACAATTAATTAAAAAATCATTGTATTTTTAAAAATTACATGATAAGACATTTTAAAATTACGCCATGTTACAAATGGAAGAACGATTTGTAAGAACCATCCCCTTAGTTTGGAAGAACCAGTTACGTGGGCTCTTGACAAATGTACCAATTTGAAGCCAAAACGTTCCGATACTACCCAAATATATAAAATGTATTATTTCCTCATTTTAAGTTGGTTAAAAAGTACAAATTATAATGTCCTAAAAATTCATCATCTATACTAATATTATGAATAGGTAAAATTTGTTTGTTTGTTTGTTTGTATGTACGGGGTACTCTCTGGAACTACTGAACCGATTGAAACAATAGTTTTACTAATAAAAATCTACACTATCCCTGAGTAACATAAAGCTAAAATTTATTTTGATTTAAGTTTTGTAACAACCCCTAAACAATAAATATTAATTGTTATACTTTCTTTAAAGCTAGAGAGCTGAAATTGTGTAAATGTTTTTCTTACAATATACATAGAAACAGTCAAGTAGATTTAAATTTTGTCGCGTGCTGCTAAGAGGTGAAAATTTAATAGTAATCCCTAAAACAATAACAAATTATTCCTATATTTTCCTTAAAGTTAGTAAGCTGAAAATGTTTACATTTATTTCTTACAGGATACAAAGAAAAAGTATCATATATTTACATTTTGTCGCGTGCTTTTAAAGGGTGAAAATGTAGTAACAACCAATATACAAAAATGTTGATTGTTATACTTTCCATAAAGCCAGAGAACTGAAAATTTGGCCCTTTTTAATTTTAAGTGTTTTATAGGAAATCAACTCCTATAAAAGCGAGTGTTACGTACCTGATTAACATATAATATAACAGCTGATTTCATCCATCATCGGTAATACCCAGCGTAGGTTATACTTTGAAGTTATTTTTACAACTTCAATCATTATAATTTTTTGTGCAGTTGATTTTGTAAATAAGAATTATGTAACTAATGTACTATAATACGTTATAATATTTTCTTTAAGGTTATAAACTGTATATAAATTCAACCTTTTATCATCAATATGTTCGTTTATACAAATTTAAAGAAGTGGATACCTATTCGTTTAACTTTGGAAACATTCGTACATCTTCGTCTAGGGCCTATACTAATATTATAAAGAGGTAAAATGTGTTTGTATATAGTGGGTAATCTCTGGAACTACTGAACCGATTAAAAAATAGTACACTATCCCTGAGTAGCATAGGCTATAAGTCATTTTTATAAAATCATTTTTTATTTCAATATTTGTCATTTTAGTCGGAAAAAATCTTACGTTAGGCCTACACTGATGAACCAACACATGTATTTACATTCATTACCGTGGCAACCAATTAGATAAAATAACAGATCAAACAGCTGTTTCCTCTAATATTTCCATTAACAGCTGATTTAAAACTTTGAAGCAAATATTTGTATTTCTAACTTTTAGATTAGGTTTTTATTAAAGTGTAGACCTGAGCCTTGCTGGTTCTTTTAACCTTTATTATAAATGCTGTACACAATAATTTGGTTTAACAATATTTACCATCTTAGCTTTCGGGTTATTATTACTTACACCTTTATTATAAAGAAAACATATCGTGATTATATGTATAGAGGTGCCAACGGTTTTGGCGTGCGTGCACTCAGGGGTTTCCTTTAGTATAAAATATAAACATATTCGATTATTAAATTCTTCACTTTAATATTAATAACCTCTAAAATCATTTGATCTATCAATATGAAATGAAAAGCTGTTAAAAGATAATATTTGTATTTTTCTTTAAATATATAATAACGTTTATAAATAAGAAAATTTAACAAACAGTTTTATATTTCTTATAATTGTACACATTCACCGAGTTAAAATTTCCTTTCAGCATAGTTAGGTAGGCCTAGATAAAGTCTGTTGTTTTTAAATAGTATTTTCTTTAAATGATAACATTGTATTCGTACGTGTATCTCATTAATCTGTTTGTGATTTTTCACGGAGGTAAAATACATATTAGTATAAAATACATGTATTAGTAAAATACATAAGACACAAATTTAAATAGTTACGGGCGAACTGAGGGGTAACAACCCCTTTACAACAAAAACATATTGTTATACTTCCCATGATCGACACCTTTGTTTCATTAGTGGTAATCTGTTTGCGTTTTTGTCTAGTAAATTGCCCTTGGATTGAGAGAACCTCATAGCATGTATGCCAATTTGAAGTTTAAACCTTCCCATACTCAGCAAAAATGTTAAATGTATTAAATAATTGAAAACGTAAGTGCCTTCAAACCGTTGTGGTAAGTTTTAGTAATTTTGTGCTTACAACTAACTGATTTATTATTAGTAAAATCTCACTACGTGCTTCTAATAACTAGACAGCTGATCAAGGTTTTGACTTATTTTCCTGTACATTAAACAACAAATGTAACATTTATGAAGTAATTATTAAACCTGAGTTGTGCACGTTCTTAATCTTTCTGATTTTGTTCAGTTATAAAAAGAATATTTACTAACAACAAGACGTCAAAATTACCTAATTTTACAATGTAACTATCTAAAGCGGTTAAACTTTTGACGGGTGTACAGAACAGTGTATGAAAATCGCGTGTATGCTGTATATAAAAGTCCAATCAAAAGTCACTTGTATAGTTCCAAAGAT
>JAGFPH010011724.1:18231-33290 GCA_018207615.1 Philaenus spumarius | reverse complement strand
TGCAAACATCAATTCGAAGGAGAGGTTGAAAAATAAAGGGAATTTATGATTAACCTAATTATACGAGAAAAAATGTCGTAGAGAAAGTGTAGGTGGAAATTGGCAAGAGATAATTTATGTATTTTTTAAATACAGTCGTATCCTATATATATATATCATATATTAATTATAAAACTGTAGGCCTATTTGTTAAAATTTTGTATTATATATGTTATTATACATTAAAAGAAAGATACAAATATTACCTTTTAATCTCTTTTTATTTCATATTAATAGATCAAATGATTTAGAAGTGATTATATTATAGTGAAGAAATTAATAATTGAATATGTATGTTTCTGAAGCTAACCGAATAGGTATCTCTTCTTTAAAATGGGGTAAACAAATATATTGATAATAAAAGGTTGTGTTTATATACACTTTCTAACCTCAAAGCAAATCTTATAACGTATTATAACATACATTAGTTCTATAACTCATATTTAAAACAATCAAGTTCACAAGAAATTATAATGATTGATGTTGTAAACATAACCCTGAAAGTTGGAATGGAGCATACTGTCGATTACTTGATGATTGCTTAACGACCCGTCTGCGGACGTAGAACAAGGGAAACGACAATCGTTATTTTCCACGCTTGACGATTGTCAAACGGCTCTCTCACGCGTAGCATAGGCAATGACCCGTGTGCGGACTGCCTAACTTTCACCTGGCGACATACAATGCAATGTTAAAAGAATATAAACCCTAAAACATTAAATACAGTGTGTTTAAATCATGATAATATGAGAGCATTACACAAAGGAAAACAATCACAATGTTTTACCTTTCTTCCTGACCAAGCAAATGGTCGTGCAGAAAGCTGTTTAAAATATTAAAAAAGTTAATTCAACTAATAATCTCACAGAAAATTTGGCCTAAAAATACTTAATTTTCTCGCTTTCAATATTTTGTTTTTACATACATTTTTATGAAACATAATCTCATTTACATTTGCCATAGTTTTCTCTAAAAGAAAAATATAACTTCTGCATCAGTTGAAAGAATATTACAACAAAGGCCAAGATGTACAATTTCAATTGGATCTGTAATTGAAAAAGAAGTATTCTTGTGGAGACAACACAGGATTGCAGCAGAAAAACACCTTCATAAAACCTTCTTTTTTTTTTTTTTCCCCCCCCGAAGCGAAGGTGGAAAGCATTTGCCTGCCAAACACCAGGAACGGTATCCCCAGAAGTGTGGAGCTTGCATCCACTAAAACCACCTCCCCTTAGCTACAATACTACCCTGGAACTGTGTAGACATTACTTCAGGGTAGCGCCTGGATGTCCTGCTTCTTATTTTACCATTGGTTAATCATTTGTAGGTTGCTTTAACTTTGCTCTTTCTTTTCATCATTTTGTTTCTGATCCATGATGACCCTGATAAAGTGAGCCACCATCAGCAACTTTCCTTCACTACTCATCATTTCTTTGGTAAGATTTGATACGACCTTCATGAAACCTGTAATAAGCACATTCAGTGGTGTAAATAACAGCCCCGCAGTGCGGGGGGGCGCGGCAGGTAAATTGGCATCGCGACCAGGGCACATAAAAATGTATAAAGGAATAAAAAAAAATAAAATGTACATAGTAAACACACTATCAACAAAATAAATTTTACAATGAACAATATTTCATTAAGATATCTTAATAAAAAAAAAAAAAACTGTTCCATAAATAATATAACCACGGATCATAAGTCAGAAACCGTAATCATTATGGTTGTGCAATCTGTTTACCAGCTCAGTTAACAATAAACTTTAGTAATTATTAATAAACGAACTATTTGCTCCCCCATCAAACAAATATATTTCATTAATTGCATTCAGCCACACTGGTTAGATCCACCGGTAGGTAGATGACGTCAGAGTGGTGGATTCATCCAATAAGTGTGCGGCCGAATGCACTAGTAGATTGTAGCGGTAACTAAACTGTCAAATTCGTAATTATGGTTTTTGTCGCTATGATTTCTACCGTTGTGGTAGATGATGTATCGCTAATTTATTGCGGTGGGAAAAAATGGCGTCCGATATTGGAAGTGACGTGAGCTACCGAAGTTCGGTTAGTGGCATTCGGCCGCAATAATGCCTACCAATAGCTACCGGTGAGTGTGACCGAATGCACCCTTTGAAATTTATAACCACAATTTGTTAGGTGGTTATATATACGTTTATTAAATCTTGGTAATTATACATTGAAAATAACCAAATCCTCAAAAAACTAAAAACGGGTAATTGTTTCGGTTCATCCGGAAGTAGTTAGTGTGTTGCGCGATCGTGTCTTGCAGCTCGTATCATGTCATCTCACACGCGTCCCAATACGCGCTTAGCCTTAATGATGTGTGCGTAGTGTGTACCAGCGTCATCAACGTGATGGATACAGACAAAGTATAATCACCCCCTTCAAAGTATAAGCCCGCCGCCCTCAAGCTATCGAACTTACACGTTAACCGACAAATATTTTCACATGAAGAAAAAGAAGAGGTTTTAAATAAATGTAATTATAACATCTTACAAGATTTTTGTAAAAAATAAACCTTGATGTTTGGTGTTTAAAGTTCCAGTCTTTCTTTTCCTTTTAAAGATGATAAATTAGTTTAAACTTAAAGCTTGCATATTCTTTTGAGTATGATACTTCATAACATTGGCATATTTAATTACATGCTACCAACTGAAGTTTGGTTATGTAAAGAATGTCCTGTACAAATGAATTTACTTTCATTTCAATTTATAGTCATAATGCCTAATTATTACCAGTTAGTAATTACATAAAACACTGTGGGGTGGGATTGCTTACGGGTAGAGAGGGATCATCTAGAGCCAAGGAGTTGCGACTTGGTTTTCTTTTTGAGGGTGTTACCATCCGAAAGTAAAAACTAAGTGGAATGCTTACTAGGCTCAAATAAAATGGATAGCACATACAGAAAGTTTATGAAAGCAAAATATACCAGACACAAGTCTTACCTTAATTCCGAAGTCGAGATATCTGAAATTTTCTTTGACAGGTTATTGGATAATTACAATTAATGTACACACTTATAACAATAACATGAGTTTATTAAGAAAAATTGACATGCCCTTAATTATAAAAAAGATGAATGTTATACGCCCCAAAATGACAGATTGATTTAATTAATGCCCTCCCTTACAAAATTAAAGAAAAACCCACCCTGTATTTAATTACAGATTTATGAAAAAATCAACAAAGAAAATTGGATCATTGTACACATAATCTTAAATTCTATTTCATACAAAAACTGCTTATAAAATAAAATGGTATGTTACAAGTTGGCCAACCTTTATAAAAAAAATATGCGCATTGTATGTAAATAAAAAAAAAAACTGCAATTCCAAAAGGTATAAACAAAATAAAATAATGTAAAATTTTGTACTTAAATAAAGTATTATAAGAATCATGACGTCATTATAAATAAAGAAAATTTAGATTTTTGACTCTTGGAGTCCGTAGTTTCAAAATAGATACCTCACCACCCTATTATTTAATACTTAACATAAATACAACAACAACCTACTATTCTAATTACATTAAAAGTTAAGTAGCCTTTTTATATTACTAAAATTTACTGACTTTGGTTAACTCATTATAAGTTTATACTGATTTAAAAAAAAAGAAGAAAATAGCCTGTTTCTGTTTATACTTTATAAAGAATTATTGATCAATTGAATTCACTTGGTTTAAGACAGCGTAGTAACAGTTTGTAGTTGTGAAGGTGGAATCACATTTTATTACAGATGCATATTGAATAGTTGAAATAAAGTAGAACTTGTAGCCGTAACTTAAATCAGGAAGTTAAACCAGATTTTCTCTAAAGAATCAGAACATAATATAGGCATTAGTTACTTTATATAGCCAAAGATAAAATATTATGTCAGAATGAAATTACAGCACGTTTATAGCAGGCATGTTGTAATTTGTTTGAACGTGCCGATTTGGTCTAATACGACGTTATAATGCATAAGTTTCTCTTTAGTTTCATATCAAGATTAACTGTCACAGAGTTACTCTTTGTTTCTGGCAAACTGAAACAAATATACTGTTTCTAATTAACTGGTTGAATTATACTTCTATAGAAACTCTTTAAGGCACAAAATATAACTTGTAGCTAATCACACATGTGTTCACTTTAGTTTAAATTATGTATTTTTCCAGGCTAATTATTAAAATCTCTGTTTAGACTATTTAATGGTTATAGGCTTTACAAAATAGGAAAAATTTATATGGTTAATTAATTTACAAATTGTTTCTTGCAAAAATACAATAGGTTATACTTAACAAACGGCAACTATAATGCTAATAACATTTCAAATTATGGAGAAAATTCAGATATCCGTGACTAGATGCTACATTTAAGTAAAAAAATAGGTATTTTACCTGGTATACAGCTATTAACTCATGTTGTAGAGAACGAAAATACTACATTTTGCGTCACACAAAGCAAGACATGACCTACTGCGTATCGTTCGATTGACGGAATGAAGACAAAATGGCTAACAAGCCAACGGCAAATCTCGTGCACGAGGGTCCAGACGGTACCGCCGGTGGTGAGATAACGGAGTACTACGCGCCCCTGCGGGCTAAAGAGTATATAACCGCAAAGCATAGATGTAGGTCAAAAAGAAGAAAGCGGGCTAAAGTAGGGTGAACACTACAAGGGGGTGCCATTCTTGTACCTGCGGGGAGGCTACAATCAATGTAGTTACCACTAAGCACATTAATAGAAGGAGACTAACTACACTGAGGTATATTGCAAGTATAAGTAGGCAAAACAAAAAGAGTTAAAACAAAATTATTTTCACTAAAATATATAGTGACACATCCTGCACTATTTGTAAACTTTAACCATTTATGTTTGATGTACATAGTGTTATTTCTTATTTTCACTCTTTGAACAGACCAAGAGTACAGGAGGAAGCATTGTATTTTTTTCAATGAATTTTATACAGATTAAAATTCATTTCTAACAGTTGATTAATATTCAACAAACTTATCAGCAAAATATGAGCATCAGCTGCCGCACCTGTGGTGGGTCTAAAGCTAACAGCATGTGAAAGATGTCAAACAATTGTGGTCAGAGTGTTTTTATGCCATGTGAAACATGGGCGCCCATATGATATTTTCTAGGGGGGCTAGACTGGGGTATGGACTTAACACGTTCACTGCTAAGGACGCACATGTGAGCTTGACACTGAACACTATGAGAAGCGGTCGACGCACAGTGCATTGCACGCCAACCCCCGTATTGGGAGTATTTTCAAGGTGCACGCCAATTTTAAACCTAGATGCTATGGACGCACATGCCCGCTTTAAAATATTAGTGGCAGAAAAGTTCAAAAATAAAATAATATAGTAATTTCTACTCATTTAGACTATAAATATAAATCATAAAAGGTCAGCTCCTAGCGTAGGAAATATGAAATTTGCATAGCAGTGATTGTGTTAAGAAGTACCCTCTCCTCCTTCGGCAAAAGGAGTCTAGGGATATTTTTGACCGCCCCAAAAAAACTTTTAAAAGCCAATTTGGCTTTAAAAAGCCATTTTGGGAAGCCAATTTGGCTGTTCAGGTGAAGTATTAACCCACAAAGAAATATTGAATACACAAATACCTATAACACTCCTGGAGGCCGCACCAAGTAGTGACCCTGACCCAGCAGCTCATGCTTGAACTCTTGCAAAAAATAAAATAAGTATATGTAAAATCAAACGGCACATAACATTTAAAACAAATTTTGGTGCAAAGAAAAATACCTGACTATAATTAACAATATACATATTTTCTTTTCCCTGGGAGCTAGGTGAGGGGCCGTGGACCCCTTCTGCCCATAGGTGTGGGCGCCCATGATGCCAAAATTTATGGGATGGTTTTTGAGATCATTTAAAAAAAAAAATAGTAATCAGCTGTATTGATGAGGGATTATACATCAGACACTTACATGTACTATATAAAAAATGTTCAATTGTAAAGTAATTTTATACTTTTTTTTTACTTTATGCAGCTGGTTTTTGATACATTTCAAATGATTGTCAGCTGTATTTATAACGGGGGTAAGACCGTCAGTCAACGCCATAAACATGCTGCTCGCTCAGTGCATTGGAGCTTTGCATAGACACTTTGACAAATGAACTGACGATCTTTACACCCACAAACATTCAGCTAACAATGGTTTTTATTTTTGTGAACAATAAAATTACTTTATTCTGTGAATGACGAGTTTTTAATAGATTTAATGCTTTTAAGTTCGTGTCGGTTTTAAATTATATTTGTATGTAGGTAGGTACTGTAAAACCAAACTTTCTTCTTATATGATGTTCCACTTCTCCAATGTCTTATACTTTGCTCCTGCATGTTCCACTACTCCGACTTACCCTTCACAAAGAACTTTTTTGTAAGGCTCCCAGGTATAACTGACCCTAGTAAAGTTACTCTCATGGAATGAGAAAGGCTACCATCTGCAGTATAGATTTTGTTTCTGTTGTACTACATTGTTGAAGCGTAATGTTCTACATGTTTGTGAAAATAAAACCAATTTGTGTATTTTGTTTTCAAAAAATGAACCGCTTCATTCACTCCAAGTTATCTATAAAATTGTAAAAATTGTGTTATAGATAATTCACTACCTTGGTTTGAAATGGTTCTAACTGACAAATTTGACAAAAATGAGGTTTTGACTGTTTCTGACACTACTAAACCAGATCTACATCTAGAACTACAGTGACTATATAGAGACAGTGTGGCCATATGAAAGCGGCCGCCATGTTTATCCTAAAAGTAATGTTATCTGCCATGCAGTATAATGCAATTTCTTTTCAAAATATTTATAAAGCCTTTTTTTTTTACTTCATAAAGGCCTCGTAAACAACTTTTTAAATGTTGTCATCTGTGATGGTCGTACCATGTTTCATAAACTCAACCAGAAAAACTCATTCGGCATACCACAAATTCCCCCAAAAAACCATAGCCATAACCTTCCTCGATGTCCAAGTTTGGCGGGCTTTCTTCGGCTTACAAGGAGAATTGGTTTCGTCACAATTCTTTTCAAAAAACCTTCTCCTTCCGAATCGTGGAGTGAATGGAAGTCTAAGGCAGAAACCCATTCGGTTGTTTATGTGGACCTCTGTAAGCAATTTCGGTACCCACCGAGCCCTGAACTTTCGGTAACCTAATTTATCTACGACAACCTCCTACAAGAAATTTGCGTGAAAAGTACAGAGATTGTGAATATTCGATTTTCACAAACTTTTTCATCAATTTTCTTCACAAAATCAATACTTACGACAGAAGCCTACCACTCCTCTCTTCTTCGTGAGAGAGTTGTTCTACCACTGTAAATAAATTGGAACCATTGCTGCACAACAACTTCACTCATAACGTTGTATAAAGTAAACAATTGACGATGAATTTCTGCTACTGAAACGTTTTGCGATGAAAGAAATCTTATTACTGAACACACTTCTCGTTATTGGTTGTTTCAGCGCTCAAGTTTTGTAGTTATTACTAGCTAATGCGCCAAAAAACAAGGTTCATACTGTTGCAACTGGACGCTGACTGAATCAGCAGTGCTGCCAGACCACCGTAGAAAAATTACCCTCAGTGAATGCCAAAAATACCCTCAAATAAAGAAAAGATACCTTGATGGCATAAGTTATAACCATCTAGTATTATTAGTATTGTCGTACATTAAATTTAAAAGTCTGTAAGTTTAACTGGATTCCAGAGCAACTTGATTCTAGAGAAAAACTATATAAGTTAGCTACCTGGATAAATAAAAAATGTAGACCTAGTATAACAATATTAGTTAACACTTTGAACCCTGAGCCCGAGTATAGGTCGGGCCAAGTTCGCGGCACTAGCTACCGAAGCCCGAGTATACCTCGGGTCACTCTATTTAATTCTATAACTCAGCTTAGTTGGCATATCGACTGTGTTTTGCCAAAAGGGCGAATGGGACATTTTTTGGATATTTGACTTTAAATTTTTTTTAATTTCTATATGTTCTAAAGAATATTTTGCCAAAAGGCGAACATCTAAATATACAAATTAATTTAATATAAACATTTTTATAAAAAGACAGAAGGGCGAATGTACAAATTCGTGAAGTCTATAAGAGTGAATATGCATAAGATTAACATTAAAATAGATGTTCACTTACACTCGCTTAATATATACGTTCCATTCAAAAAATCAATTGTTTAGTATTTTTTCCTGGTTTTTTTTTAGTAAATATATATACTTATATTGTAAATATACTTGTATATTTTAGTAAAATTATGCAAAACAGCCCCAGCCGGAGACCAGATATCTAGTCATATCCCGTCAGCTTGGAAGCGAGCCAACCACCGTTTGCTTTACTTCCGCCCTCCTACCCTCAAACCACAGATATGATTAGATATCTGGTCTCCCTAGCCTAGATTCGAACTCGGCATCTTGTGATCAGAAAGACGCTTCGTTACCACTAGACTACGGCTTCATGAAAGAAAACTGACAAATTAACAAAACTTCAGTTACTTTACTATCGGTATAAATATTCCCTGTAAAGTAAAAGATAGTTTGTCAGCACCATCTAGGAGCGGTTATAACAAAATTGTACCTTCATCAGCACCAGCTAGGAGTGATTATAGGAAGCTTGCTTGGTTCTAATTAATTAAGTGAGTCAGTATGGTTTGTATTCGTGAGATGTTTATAATTAATTACTTAGCTCGGTACTAAGTTAGTCTGTATAGTTTGTATTGGCTAGACTTTAGAATAACATATGAAAGGTCTACTATATGATATCATACTATATCAATGCAGATGTCGCAAATTTCGAGTTTTTCTGAAAACTTAAAAAAAATTAAACAGTTGTTTGAGCTTTTTTAGTTACTTATTTGAAATGAGTAGTGTTGTTTTTTTTTATTTATTAATGTATTTTATTGATGAAAATTTTATAGTTCGTAAGTGTTTTTTAGTGTTTGTAAAGTGTAAATAAAGTGTTTGTTGTAAACTTTTTTTTTTTTTTTTTTTTTTTTTTGTGTTTAACGTCCTACTGTTTTGCACTTAAGGCTAATGAAGACAGTTTTACGTGGAATCCGAACCACAGCCAACGATGTCTGTTAAAAAACCATTTAGAAAATTGTTCGGGGTCAATGGGAATTGAACCCGGAACCTTTCCATTGATGGTTGCCATGACGATTGATAAAGCAAACTAAAGGACTATGTACAGTAGCTATTTTTTTTTGTACAATTTTTCATAATTTGTTACCATTGTATTTTTAATAAACCTTTGAAGTATTTACATTTACTTAAAGCTTATTATTTTGTCTTTAAAATGATATATAATATGTTATACTTTGAAATAAAATAAGTAAGATTTTTTTTTAATTCTACCAAAACCCCAAGGTAGCTACGCAGGACAATGCGTTAAGGGTCCAGGGTTCAAAGTGTTAAAAATAAGTGAGATTTCAAGCCAGCAGCCATGTTGTCATTTGACTTTAAATGTTATTTTGGGCAATACAAAAGTAAAACATGCTTCATATTACAATTTTTTATCTTTTAAAACAATATATTTTTACAAATGAAATTTTAAACTTATTTCCACAACTTGGCTTTAAGTATTTTCTTGCTTGACTCAAACTGTACACACCTATTTTGTTTCTTCACACCCACACCATATTTTGTAGCCATTTTCTAAAACTCTTACAAATTTAGCGTTTGGTCAATTGCAATCTTCATTTTAAACAATTTCATCCAATAAGCATCTGCATCAACATTTGCATGTTGATTGGCTTTAAAGCCTTCTTCTTCAAGGTTGAGTAAGGTGTGAGTTCTCATCTCATTATCTAAGAGAGCATTATGCAGTCAAACATTGAATCAGCTATGAATCTTTTCAGAAATAGTATGATTTGATTTTTTAATCCTTCACCATAAAACGATATCTAAGGACTGTCATACTTTAGTTAGATTAAATGATGTTTCAATCTTTATTAAATTATAAACATTTTTCACTTGTTCTCATATTATGTTTTATTAAATTAAACATTAATGGTTGTTAAAAGCCAGAGCCTCGTTAGCTTAAAGATTACAATATTTTGCAAAAATCTATAACAGCAATACTGTAATCTTCGTAACACCTCGCACCACGTGTAGGTGAGGTTGGCACATCTGCTTCACAGTTTATCGAGGCGATCCATTTTATTTATTTTGCCTAGTGTTTAAAAAAAACAAATAAAATGGACCCTTAAACTGAAGTTAGTCACACCAGAAATACTAGTTATTATATTTTTAAAACAAAACTCAAAAGTTTTTTAATTTTAAAATTAATTACCACTGAATTTCTAAATTGTGGTGTTTTTCCTTCAGTATAAGAAATAAAGTACATCAAATGTGTGAGGATTTAGGCTGGATTTCATTGTTACCCTTGCGATTTTCAATGTAAAGTTTTCATGGCTTATATTAATCCTCCAATTTAGATAAATGAAAAACATTACCGCAAGATTTTCATCATTTAATGGTTTTACTTTTGAAGTTGTCCAAATACAATTGTATTTATTTCCATATTTATTATTGTCATCTAAAATACCTTATTTGGATTTAACCATTTTTACTTGTACCATATTCTACACATTTTTCTGTTAACAAACACAAATTGTAACGGGTTCCTTCAAACAACTTAACCCGAATTAATTAATAACTAAATTTCTTATAATTTAAGATAAATACAAAGATTATTTAAAAGAAATCACTTAACAACTAATAAATTGTGATATACTAATACCTTATGTTATACTACCTGACCATTGTTTAATACTTATCGGATCCAAAGTGATTGTCAATGTAAAATTTTCATGGTTTATATTAATCCTCCAATTTAAATAAATCATAATAACATTGCCGCAAGCTGTACATCAATTAATGTTTTTACTTTTCAAGTTGTCCAAATACAGTTGTGCTTTAATTCCATATTTATTATTGTCATCTAAAATGTCTTATTTGGTTTCGAAAATTTTTACTTGTACAATATTGTACACATTTTTCTGTTAACAAACACAAATGGTAACGGGATCCTCCAAACAAGGTTACCCGAATTAATTAACAACAACATTTTTTATTACATAAGATTCATACAAAGTTTATTTATAAGATAATAGAAATGCAATTAACTACTAATAAATTGTGATATACTAATACCTTATGTTATACTACCTGACTATGTTTAATACTTATCGGATCCAAAGTGATTGTCAATGTAAAATTTTCATGGTTTATATTGATCCTCCAATTTAAATAAATTATAATAACATTGCCGCAAACTGACAATCAATTAATGTTTTTACTTTTGAAGTTGTCCAAATACAATTGTGATTTAATTCCATATTTATTATTGTCATATAAAATGCCTTATTTGGTTTCAAACATTTTTATTTGTAGAATATTGTACACATTTCTCTGTTAACAAACACAAATTGTGACGGGATCCTTCAAACAAAGGTAACCCGAATTAATTAATAAAAAAATTTTTATAACATAAGATACATACAAAGTTTATTCAAAAGATAGTAGAAATTGTAACTTAAGGTTACAAAAAATAGAATAAAATGTTGATTATACTGTGTTAAAAAAATAGGGTTCGGGAAAAAGTTCAAAAATAAAAAAAAATATGTTTTAAATCAAAATAAAAATGCTATATGTGGATTATCTAATAACCATTAATATCTCTTCAATACCTCCCTTACCTATTTACCTGAAAAACAAGAATCGTCGCTCATGTACTACTTAAAATTGCTTATGCACCTCCTAGGCCTATTGCCTCACCACAATAATAATCATCGCCCACCTTAACTCTCCATAACATCTTTCTTTCAACTTCAACGTAGAACAATATTAATATTTCACCTTACTTCAACTCATCTTATTATTATAACCTTAAAACTCACCTTACTTAAATTCACCTTAAAAATCACCTTCACTTGACTCCCATAATCTCAATAATAAAAAAAAAATAATAATCATGATAATTTGCGATAATCCACATATAACCTCACTTATGCTCTGTTTGCATATATTTGCTTATAATTACTAATCACTGAAAGATACTTGTTAATTAACTCTATTTTCTTAGGGGTGGGAACTTGGCTAATTAAAGTAGTGGCAAAATGGACACACGTGGCTATATAAAGAAATTCAAGGCATTGCGGCAAGACAACAATTATTTACTCAAACATGATAAAAAATTGATATTTACAACAATTAAGAAACATAAACATAGTGGTACACATATATACAAACAACTCAAGAAATTATCTACAATTATACAAAGTTTTGTAAACCATATCTTAAGTGATGACGCAATAAAAGTTAAAAGAAGTTAGCTTTTTAAAAAAATAAAAAATTCTACATTTGCAGACTAAAGAAATGTCTTATGGCCATTATTACTTACAGTTTCATTTATTATGTTCGTCGCACTGTTCGTTACCTAGGATTTTTTCGTCGATTACACAATTCACCTCTGAAGCCTACCTTACACAATCCCGCCAAAGCACATGGAAAAAGTTATATGTTGAAAAATACTTAATCCATTTGATCAACTCGATTTCTGATAACTACAACAACTCAAAGACACATTTGCTTTACTTTGTGACTAAACTCGTCACCCTGTTATAAGAAAAACTACATTTTCTTGCACTTTTATTCGTCGACTTTGTGCAACTCGCACCAGCTATATCGCCATCTTGATGGAAGAGAGTGCTTCTTATTATGTTCCGATTCGTCCCAAGGAAGAACCAGTACGATCCACAACGTTCTGTATCCTGTGACATCTGTGCTCTTTCACCTTGCATCCATGATCACTGATTACGTCATCATTTCAAGATCTCGATTCATATTAATTGTGTGATGTATTGTTGTTATATTCTTTTTTTTTATTTATCTATTTATCGAACTGTTTATAGTCTTAAACACCGCTTCATTGTTCGCTTATAACGCACCACTCGTTGAAATAAAGTTTTTATACAATTCTCACATTTTACATACGATCATATATTAATATATTTTTTAAGTCTGCCTTTGTATTTCCTATTTTTACAGTCTGCTTTTACGTTTTATATTTGTTTACCTAAGAAAAATGATTCTACTGTAATTATTTTGCGTCATTAAGAAATGTAATTATATGAAAAAATTAAATGACTAATACCATCTATATATTGCGTCATTATTTTTCTTTAGACCAAATCTCTGTTCCTTTAGTCACTATAGGAAACAGCTGACTCGTTTCTTATTTTATTAATTTCTCTGTGACATGGACATAAGTGTTACAAAATGCAGTTAACTACTAATTAATTGTTATATACTAATACCTTATGTTATACTACCTGACTATGTTTAATACTTATCGGATCCAAAGTGATTGTCAATGTAAAATTTTCATGGTTTATATTGATCCTCCAATTTAAATAAATTATAATAACATTGCCGCAAGCTCACAATCAATTAATGTTTTTACTTTTGAAGTTGTCCAAATACAATTGTGATTTAATTCCATATTTTTAATTCATCTAAAATGTCTTATTTGGTTTCGAAAATTTTTACTTCTACAATATTGTACACATTTTTCTGTTAACAAACACAAATTCTAACGGGATCCTTCAAACAAAGGTAACCCGAATTAATTAATAAAAAAAAAATGTTATAACATAAGATACATACAAAATTTATATAAAAGATAGTAGAAATGCAGTTAACTACTAATAAATTGTGATATACTAATACCTTATGTTATACTACCTGACCATTGTTTAATACTTATCGGATCCAAAGTGATTGTCAATGTAAAATTTTCATGGTTTATATTAATCCTCCAATTTAAATAAATTATAATAACATTGCCGCAAGTCGTGCATCATTTAATGGTTTGACTTTTCAAGTTGTCCAAATACAATTGGGATTTAATTCCATATTTATTATTGTCATCTAAAATGTCTTATTTGGTTCCAAACACTTTTACTTGTACGATATTGTACACATTTTTCTGTTAACAAACACAAATTGTAACGGGTTCCTTCAAACAAGGTAACCTGAATTAATTAATAACAAAATTTTTTATAACATAATATAAATACAAAGTTTATTTAAAAGATAGTAGAAATGCAATTAACTACTTATAAATTGTGATATACATAAGTATTATTAAGTATAACTTAATTAAGTATACTTAATTAAATATAACTACTTATTATTAGTATATTAACAAACACAAATTGTAACGGGTTCCTTCAAACAAAGGTAACCTGAATTAATTAATAAAAAAAAATTGTATAACACTAGATACATACAAAGTTTATTTAAAAGATAGTAGAAATGCAGTTAACTACTTATAAATTGTGATATACTTATACCTTATGTTATACTACCTGAAAATTGTTTAATACTTATCGGATCCAAAGTAACTTTCAATGTAAAATTTTCATGGTTTATATTAATCCTCCAATTTAAATAAATCATAATAACATTGCCGCAAGCTGTACATTAGGGTGGAACGAAAATGCCCTTTTTTTATTATTTTTTGATTTTTTATTCGTAATAGTGGGGAAAAGATGCCTTTTAGGTTCAAAAAGAAGAGAAAAAAATTTGGTTGCTTTACTGCATCATCTTGAGGTGCCGCAAAGGGCTTAAAGTTTATAAAAAAAAGGAAAAATAGCAAAATCTCAAACTTTTTAATTAAAAAAAAAAAATGGGTTTCTAGTGCTTATATTGTAAAAAAATATGCTTGTAAATACTTATACAAGCACTAGAAGTCGTACAAAAATATTAACTTCAAAATATAACTTAAGAAAAATATTTTTTTATTTAGAAAAAAAATCGAATTTTTGATTATTTTGAAATTTGTGCTATCTATTTTTAACATTATTGTTTAAGAGTATTAAGGTTGAAATTCAAGATTTTTAAGCTAAATACATCCATCTTTATTAAGTAAAACATATAATCCCATCAAAATACATTTTTATAGTATGTTATTAGTTCCTTAACAA